>QLOZ01005977.1:0-31956 GCA_003314065.1 Lactarius sp. MG50 | reverse complement strand
GTGTGTGGTAGGGGGACTGGGTCTGGGGGCACGTTTGGGAGGGGATTGCTTCCAACGCTTAACCGTGATTACATGCCCAAAGGCAAATAGTGTGCGGTGGCGTAGAAGGTTCTGGGCGCTCATGTTGTCAGGGTCTTCGAATGAGACAGAGAGGGAGGATGCAGCACCAGGTTTGTAGGTCGTTGGCCCGGGTCCCTAACCCATGAGGGTTTTTGGGTAATGGAGAGGGAGGCGTAAGCGGGGTTCTCAGCAATGAGTGCTTGGTGCACTTCATCTGGCGTGTAGACTCCTCGGTTGTCAGTTTTGCCCGTGGGGACCGCATTTAGGCGGAGTTTAGCCCACTTGACATTTTGGCGGAGGGTGGGAGGGGATTGGGGTGCAGATTCAGCCATGGAAGAGAGGGAAGCCTGCAGGGCTTCGGAGAAGTGAGGGAGGGCGGTGGTGAGCTGGTGCGCTGTCGTATTAGAGCCACCCCAGATAACCAGGTTTCCTTTTGCAGTCCACCTTGCGGCAGAGATGCATACCTGTGTGGAGTTAGTGTGACTGAGAGCAGCGTTAATGTTGGCACAGATGTCCACGGGCAGGGGCCTCTGGGCATTTGGCCAGGTGTATGATGCGGCCTCCACCACAACGCTTGGGTGCTGTGGTGTGGCTGCCTTCGCAGCATATGTAGGAGGGGAGGGGGAGCCTTTAGCTGTATTCGCTGATGGTTTGGCTGGGTGTGCAGTGGGGGTTGTGGAGAGTTTGAGTCCTTTCCTGACCTCGGTTGTGGCTTTGGCCAGGTTGGTGAGCATGTTCTCCAGGCTGGTGAGGTGGATCTGGAGGGCGTTAAGTTCTTTGGCGGGTGCTGTGTTGGCAGGTGTGCCCTTTGGGAGGAGGGTCTGGATGAGAGGGTCATTTATGAGGAGATTTAGGATGTGTGCGCTGGCCCGCATTGACTCGTCTGGTTGGGTGAGTTTTATGGGGTGCATGTGCTTGAGGTATCCTAGGCAAAGGCCTAGCATAGAGCCCAAGGAGTCATGGTTAGGAGGGAGGAGGGTTTGCAGCTGTGTAGCTGGCGCAGGGAGGGAGGTAGGAAGTTTAATTGTTTGTGCTGTAGGCATGGAAGGATGAATGGGGTACGCGGCAGATTGGGCATGATCGTACCGGATTGGGCCGGATCATGCCACCGGACGTTATCTGCTGCCGTGTTTGGGCAAAGGCCAATCTGATTCATGCCAGTGGCTGCCAGTGATCATAAAGGTCTCGCCTGTAACATAGCGATCATGTTCATGGAGAATCTATCATTCCAATATCATGCAATTGTTACAGGTATCATCCTCAAGTCACGCGGCCTAAACAGAGCCACAATATATTGCAGCGACTGTTCATGTCCATGGGCCGGGTGACACACCATTGAACAATGTACCTCTTGCCACTTTGTGCCACGCTCGTGAGCAACAGCACCACGCACCAGAACCCTATCGACTAAGAAACGGAGCGATACCCGTGAGTCCCATTCAATAGTCTCGTTACTTGTGGGCACATCATCAAGATCCAGGTCGTCGCCAACGGGTTCCTCCTCACCCTAAACGCGTATGTGCAGGGCATCTGGAACACCCTTGGTTTCTTCACCATGGCCGGACGATTTAGATTTAGATTAGGGAGCACCGGTTGGGCTTATGCCCATTTCATATTATGAGCATGGTGGGTTGTCCACACGCCCTGCTCGCTCCCACTCGGCAGTCAATCTTTGACCTTCCTCTTGTCCTATTCTTCTCAGCTCTTAATCGTTGAACTCACTGGTGCACTGTCTTGCGTGTTACAGCAGGCATCTTGCTGTGGCTTTTGGCTGGTACCTTCCAAACCCGAAGCCGCACTTCTTCAACAACTCATGGACTGCCACCCCGAGCTGGGCGCACACCAATCCTTCCCGTGATTCCATTCACACATCACGCTCGCAACCGTACAACCAGCACTGGCACTATCACCGTCACCATCAACAGAGTCGGCCATATCCCCAGGTGCACTGAGTCATGCGCACACCACCACAGCGCTGCTTGCGTGACGAGAAGCTGTGCCGCTCAACCAGCCCACGATTGCGTTTTTTTGCAATTCTCTGCCGAGATGTGCCCTGCCTGTTGTGTGTCAGTGTCCTGGGGCATTTGGGAGGATGGCTGTGGGACAGCCTCACTCCGTCATCCCCGCGCTTCCTCAACCTTGGGGCGGCTGTCTACGACTGCAGCGATCATGGTATACGTAATAAGCTGGGGCGTGGGACTACTTCCACCTTGTTTCGGCTTTGACCCAACCTGGGGACAACGATGAGTCGGCGACCCTTAGATGTGTCGCGGCCATGAGGCGGCCATCCCCAAACTGCCAACCAATTGGGCAACCAGGAATCGGTGATAACTGCTCGCCTCACGACCCCGGTGCGGCGCCATCCCTACCCCACTTTGCTTCGGGCAGCCAACAACCACTGCCCCCGCCACAGCATGTATTACAAGGGCACTTCCAGTCCCACATAGGCTTCTGAGATGGCTAGAAACAACGGCGATAATCCTGACACGGGTCAGAAGTGACGCGAGGCTCTCCCTGGCCTGCCTGGCTATTGGGCCGCCACCGGTAGTGATAATGATGATGATGACGACGATGACGATACCCATTATGAAGGGGGTGGGGCACCATTGCTGTCCAGCCCTAGGTTCTGGGTGGACAGTGGAGACAACGACGATGATGGCACAAATCACTGGTGTAACATGGGGCCTAACCCACTCCGTGTGAGCCTTACGGTGGCCTGCACCAACAATGATAATCATGACACGCGTCATGAATGATGCAAGGCCATGCTCAGCCTGCCTAGCTGTTGGACGTCCAGCAACGATGCCGATAATAATGCATGTGTTACGGAGGCAATGTGATGCCCTCCTTAACCCGTCATGGCTTCACACTACCAACAAGACGCGGTGCTTCTCTGTTGCGCCTTAGTTTCGTTTCGGGGTGACTACAGTAGTAATGACGATGACGACGGTAACAGATTTGGTCAAGCCAGGTGGTCCCACTTGTCTTGGTCTAAACACTGCACCACCATGCCTCAGCGTTCAGGCTCTAACAGCTACACTGGCAGTAGGACTGGTATCCCTCCATGTTGCTCTGCTAGGAAGACTAGCTGTTCTATACAAGTGTGCCTGATGTGCGCTTCCTGGCAGATTGGGCGCTACGCCAGCCAGACCCGAGACTAATGTTGTGTTGGCACGGCAGTGCCAATATTCTGGCTCTAGTCCTATCAATAGTCACAATAGAATAAGTTATGGGGTCCCAGGAGACAGTGCTTTGGCGGGACATTCTGCAATGGAACCTGTCACTGAACTGCACGCTACTTAACACTGATGTATGTTTTAGACGTGTCGAAAGCCACTAGAAGCGACCGTGCCAGCCACTCATGGGCGAAGTTTTGTCGTTTTCCCATGTATGAAATTAAAAAGGGTCTCCGTCACGCACGAGGGTAATCACCTTGAGCAATTTGACTTCTTAGCATTGCGGTCAGTGTAACTTAAATTCCTCGTTAGGGGAGAATTCGGGTGAACATATTTTGCGGGCTCAGGCTGACGGTGGTGGAGTGACTGAGTTTGTTCAGTTGGAACCCACCCGCAATCGTGAATCGCGATTGACACAACCTTTCCACCGGCAAACTTGACAGCGTCTCACTTCCGATCATCAATATAGTAGCTAGTGCCGATCACTAGACAGGGTCCTCCGCCAACTCGTCGATATGATGAAGAATCATCCGATGCCACTGGGTGTCTGATTTGAGAGATACTCTCGGCCAGTTGCAGAAACTCTACTGTGGTGAATGACGGATAAATCTGTTCTCCGAATCTGGCTGGCATTTGAGAACTGAGAGAACCTGTCTGTTCTGAGGGCAGCATTGCACTCTGTCGTATCGTGAATATACCCCAAATTGTGCATGCCGATACTGACGTCATTGGAAGCACATCACGTGTTTTCAAAGTTTGGGCCACACAGACAGATGTGGCTTGGCCCGGGCAGGGATCCTTCGTTGCCGCCTCATGGAAGACGTCTGATGAGCAACTAAGAACTGATGTGAAAGGTTGCCGCCATTCTCGGGGTTCTTGGTACCTGTTTTACGCCTCATGGTGATTTAATTCTCATAGCCGCCGGCCGGTCTACATACAAACCCGTTTCGGAATATACACCAGGCAATATTGGGAGGACAGGGTGCTCAGATACTTGGGACATCCTCACAGTTCTTGGACTTCGCAGTGCGAGCCAAGCCCCGTTGCTCCAAAAGCGACAGTGCTGGTCATGCAGACGTTCTGTCATCTTCGCATATCTACGATTATGTCGATATCCGTCACATACAAGAGTTAAGGTCTTGAGCAACTTGACCCTTAGCATTACAATCAAAGTGCTTTCTATTTAGTTTTGTGGAGGGCCCGGGTGTGAGTGCTCGGGCGCGGGCGATTTATTTTGTGGTAACCGGAGTTGGAAGCCGGCGGCCCGCAATTGCGAATCGCGGATAAGTCCTCACTTCTAACCTTTCAACCATTAATAGCTAGCGTTGATCACTAGGCAGGACCTTTCGCTCTCGCTAGCAACTCTCTCCGACGTCGTTGGATATCGTAATGTGACTTGGGAGATAGTCTTGGTTAGCTGCAAAATTTGTACTGTGAGGCATGAGAGCTAGATCTGCTTTCTGAGTCTGGCTGGCGATGAGGATAAAGAAAACCAAAGGTAGCGTTGCACTCTGCGGTCTCGTTGTTAGTCTCCGAACAACGCATGCCCTAACGCTGAAAGGTCGTGACAGCACGCGCGAGAAGCAGCCGCCGGAAGCGATACTAGCTGACAGGATACAGCGATCACTTCCTCGTCTGTTCGGACGTCCGGCCCATACATTACGGGAGAGCACCATATGCTCGAGAGTGCTACCATTGGTCTGGCAGAGCAATCGCTCGCTTGCCGCACTCATGGAAGATGTCAGACGGGCAACTAACAACGTATGTGGGCGGTCGTCGCCATTCTCGGGGTTCTGCAGCTGGGTACTGTGTTCAAGCTTACTGTAAGCCTCATGATGATTCAATTTTCCATAGCCGACCCGGGTCGTCCCTGAACCGAATGTTCACCAAGCCTTATTGAGAGGACCACCATTGGACTCTGCCGCTAGAGACCGAAGTTGTCTGGCGTATAAAAGGTGAGTCATTTCCTTCCCTCTCTCACCAAGGTTTTCATTCCTTGACCGTTCTATCATCCTCTACCAGTTTGACCTACTGTGACCACAATGATGTCTGTGAAAACTATGATTGCTCTTTCTCTTGCCATCTTTGCTGTTGCTGCTCCAATGCCCCAGGGTACGTCTATGGTCTACTTGAATCCATGCTCTTACACAAGTCTGACCAAATTAAGGTGGTCTCGGGAAGGATACTAATGATGTGTTGAAGAATGCGGGCGCAACTGTTGAACATCTTCTTACTGGTGATGCTGTTGCTCCTGTGCCACGTGCCCCACAGCCTCAGGGTACGTCTATGCTCTACTTGAATCCATGCTCTAACATAAGCCTGACCAAATTAAGGTGGTCTCGGGAAGGATGTTAACGATGTGTTGAAGAATGCGGGCGCAACTGTCGAACATCTTCTTACTGGTGATGCTGTTGCTCCTGTGCCACGTGCTCCACAGCCTCAGGGTATGTCTATGGTCAACTTGAATCCATGATCTTACACAAGTCTGACCAAATTAAGGTGGTCTTGGGAAGGATATTAACGATGTGTTGAAGAATGCGGGCGCAACTGTTGAACATCTTACTGGCGATGCTGTTGCTCCTGTGCCACGTGCTCCACAGCCTCAGGGTATGTTTATGGTCAACTTGAATCCATGATCTTACACAAGCCTGACCAAATTAAGGTGGTCTCGGGAAGGATGTTAACGATGTGTTGAAGAATGCGGGCGCAACTGTTGAGCATCTTCTTACTGGTGATGCTGTTGCTCCTGTGCCACGTGCTCCACAGCCTCAGGGTACGTCTATGCTCTACTTGAATCTATGTTCTTGCACAAGCCTGACCAAATTAAGGTACCGGGGGAAGTCCTGACGAACTGTTGGCTGGCATCAGCAACGCTCTTGAGGATCTCCTTTCTGGAGGACCTGGGCCTTTGTGAAGGTATTGACCTTGTTCGAACTTGCTATTGATGTTATTGACTTCGGAACCTCAATTCTAGAACTGTCAATGTCCGCCTTGTCTGGAACTGACCCCCACATACTATCGTTACATTATCAGACATTGGCGCGAGAAGCTAGTACTATAGTAGTAGTATTCGCATTAACAATGGATAGAATCAATTTCATGTCATCGTCTATCTTTCTATAAGAAATTTATTCTGCGTGAGTGGGACGACGAAAACACCTCTTTACCCCTTGGTGTTAGGGGTTTTTCGTCATCGTACGTATGTTATCGAAACGAATGGCCATGGCAGTGGGTGCGTGAGATTTGTGGAAAACACAATGATACTTAGATATGGGTAAGGTGACGACGTCGCAGGGATAGTAACTTACAATCGGTGATGCGGCCGTGTTCGACGTCGATCCCTAGATGATAGTGCTCTCATGCTTTTCCTTTAGTTTCGTTATTACTGCCACTGACATGTTGATTGTGACGCAAAGGGCCCAAGGAGCCTGTGCCACTTAGAGGGACTTCACCACGCACAACGGGCCACATTTTTTGTCAAGCTTTCCGAGTCACTGTCTCATGGAAGGGATTGCATGAAGAATGCATCCCGAAATAATAATAAATTTATGAATAAAGACAGGACAGAAGGGTTCTGGGTTCCGTGCGTAATGGCTGGACCCGGATGGGCCCTACTAGTAGAGGTTTGGCAGGTGTGTGAGAAGTGATTGGTTTGTTTGGGAGATCGACTGATTTCCAAACGGTCTCTACCCCGGCCACTGCACTGCAACACGACTGACCGAGCAGTCGCACGGCAAGGCCCCTTCTCATTCCCTTCATGTTTCCACTATGAAGCAAGCTCTAAGAGCGCGTGAGCGAGTCCGAAGGTAAAAGGGGAGGGATGCCTCAGAGTCAGAGAGACCAAGGTAGGGGCAGGGGAAGCGGGCGAATCAAAATGAGGTAAGCTCAACCGCGGATCGGGACAAAGCAGAGAATAATGACAGAGACAGAATCGATCTCCTGTTCTTCACCGCGAGTGCGTGACGGCGCAATAGCAGTGAGGTTCGAGGGAGATGAGGATTTGAAGGAGAGAGGTCGCATCGAGACGTTCGAGAGCTTCAAGAGGGGATATACAGGAAGAGGGGAGGAATATAGTTCTGGAATCTAAGGGGCGAGATGGACTGTCAACAAAACGGCGATATAAGGAGAGTAAAAGGAGGTCGCGTGAAGGAGTGGTCGTCCGAAGGCTTTCGTGGCGTCGAGCGACGCCGGCCGAGTTGAATATGAGGGAACTAAGGCGTATCTGGTGAGAAGGAGGCTGCTTGTATACGTAGTATGTATTAGAGACGGCAACGTTCACGTATTGTTAGAGAAGTAATCGACTAAGAAGGGTGGGGAAAAGGGAATTGTATCAAGGAGGGGCGTACTGTGCTAGTCTTTGTTTGAAGTCCGTCACGCGGTTCTTAGACGAGGGGAATTTGGGGACGCGTCGATGGTGTTGAAGGGAAGGGACAGGGAGGGACGACTCGGATAGGTGGGACTGCATTTACCCTAACACCGACCCGGTGAATGATGCCAGGTCACATTAGAGCGTGGCGGGTCCACCAGCGTGTTACGGCCCAGCGGCGCCGTTCGACGGACGCGCGCACGACTTCGGAGTCTCACCAGATATCAGGCTCACCAGCCGCGGAGCGAACCATCCCGTGTTGCGGCTCCGTGTACTAGCAACAGTTAGGCGCTAGTATGCGCAACTCCAGGCCGCAAGTCGTTCAAGTTGGTCGTTCGGTCCAAGTGCAGAAAGTTGTCGGTCTTGGTTTATATTAACCCTGAAAATAGAAAGAACCAACCGAGAGAGATCCCAAAATCCACATGAAAGGAAAGAAAAAAATAAGTGATATCCAACGTAACGTCTTAGAATTCGGCGCGTAGATCCGTCAAGTTCAATGGTGATGCGAGGAACTAAGGGAGAAATAAAACCGGTAGGTCGTGATGTAATGTAGCGTATACTGATGGCACGTGAGAAAAGCGAGTCTATGGTGAAGGAAAAAAAAGTAGCTTAAAACGTGACTTAGAATTTTAGTCCGTTTTGCAAAAAAAAAAAATAGTCCGTGGCATGTACTAGTGAATGACAGACATATCCAGGCGTGTGTGAAGATGCTGGGGAAAAGAGGGGGGGGAAGCGTGCAGCATTCGGAGACGCGTCATTAGTTAATATGAGAAAATCATCAACCACGGGTTCAGGACGATGGGGAACAGGATGTGACTGCCGGCCACCACAGCGAGCGGGAAGATCACCGCCCAGTCGACCCCGGGAATTTGCCATCCCGGTGGTACTAGGTTGCTTGCGAGGACGGCTATCATAGCGAACAGGAAGAAGCTGATGACCAGCGCCAGCCAGAAACGGCGCAGGATCCGCGGGACTTCGATGAAGAAGTTCGACCGCTCCACCTCCTTCTTGGTCGCACCCCACGTGATGTTGTATGAAAACAGATGTGCGAGGAGGGCCTGCGACAAGTGGATCGACAAGCCTCCAAAGAAGAAGCTGCGCAGCGTCGTAAGAAACAAAAAAAAACGGATATTCCATAGAGCAGTGTTTTGGTAGCCCACTTACAAGAACGGAATCCAGGTGATGTTCTCCAGGAATGAAGCCGCGATGCTTCGTTGTCCGAGGCGGTACTCGAGGAGAGTATACCCAATGTTACCGGCGCCAGGGAAGACCACCGTACATGCCAGCCAGATCTCGAACGAATGTTCGTAAAACCCGTCAACGTTGAACGATAAACCGAGGATGATATAGTTGATCAACGAAAGCAACGCAGAGGCAGCGAGACCGTAGTAAGAGAACATGTCTGCGTTCCTTCTTAATGAAGATTCCTAATCAATGGGCCCGAACAACTCACAAGACATCATGCTAACTTTGTAGTGAACAGGAGCATCCGACCACATGAAGATCCGCAGCTGCTTGTTGATGGGTCCTAAACGCCACCATTGGATGAGTGGGTTGAAGATCAGCTCGTTGCATCCTAACAAACAAACGTTAACAGATCCCAATCCAATTCACGAACCGGGGACCTACCATAAGAATACTTCTGCCATCGGTTCAGCTCGTCGTCGCACGTCAACGAGACACCCTCCTTGAAACTGCCCTCGGAGTAAGTCGCCCACCGAATGATGTATCCTTTCAGCTGTATGCGATGATTAGAGAGGCAATACTTCGCTCGGCCCGAAGACACCGACCTGAAGACGTCGAAGTCCTCGGACACGTTCGTCTCTGACCAGATCTTCTTATTGTCATCGCCCGAATCCTCAAATGCGGCGTCCTGAAGCGCAGACCATAGGAGGAAGGCATTATGTCCGACGAAAGGCGCGACTTCGCCGTTTGCGCATGCCATGGATATACACTTGTTGATGCGGCGGGTAAAGTGCGCGATACCGTTTTTTTTTCTCAAGTAGTGGCGGGCAACCTGCATGACATCTAAAAAACAAATGAGTCTGAGCACGTGTCCGGGGCCTCCCCCCGAGGACATCGTAGCGCTCACCTGATTCGTGTTGGATGATCGCAACCTCGGGGCACTCGGCAAGTTCGCGAGCCGCGTCGCGGAAGCAGTCCTGTGATCAGGTGATCAGCATTCACACACAAAGGCGCGCGGAGAAGCATGCAAGCCGGACCTCGGGTACGATGGTATCGGAGTCGATGAGAACGACCTCGCCCATACGGAGCGCCTCTGCGTCATGCGCCCAGGGCTGGAAGCGCCCTCCGCTTTCCTGGTAAAATTTCTCGACCGCCATGCGCAGCGCCCATTCCTCGATATCCTCTTCACCAACCTCTGAAGACCCGGAATCTGAAATCAAGGCTTCCTCCGCGCATTCAATCCCAAGCCGGTGTATGATCGCCTCCATCTTCAGACTGAGCGAAAGCCCGTAATTCATGTTGCTTGCTTTCTTGAATCGACCGCGGCGCTTAAAGCCACCCTCGGAATCGTCATGCTTCGGGCGTGCAACCCAGCCAATGCCGTTATCCGCGTAGAACCTTATGCGCTCTTGACGGTCGGCCTCAGAAATGAGCTGCAAGCCGTCGCCGCGGACGAAAATCGACGATGTGCCACCCTGGCGCGCATAGGTTTGCATGGCCTTCTTGAGCGATATCACGGACGGGGTGCTGAATCATTTCCACGATCGGTGGTCAAGAAACGAAGAAGAATACGTAAGACGAATGTGACTCACATCGTCTGCTCCAGACTCTCTTTGTACACGGGAAGCTCGATAGTAATATGGGGTAAGTGGGCATCAACTTCCTTGTTAGGCGCAGGTTTGACTGCCGAGTAGTACTTTGAGTTCTCATGATACTGAGCGACGGGGCCAAGGCTGTCAACCGTCGTGAGTGACCCGTCGTATAGTATTTCGAAAAGCGCCGTCTTACACATAGGAGATATTTGTGATCACTTGAAGGGAGAAAAACTGCCACCGGCGCTCAGGTCACGCGCGGCTACGAGGCAAGGTGGGAACTTACCAGCGAAACGCAGAAAAGGAACGGAGCAGCCGCTAGAAGCGCGAATCGGGTGTAGTCGTGGGTCAACCGCCATTCCTGGAGCAAGATGCTGACACCGCTGCCAATGAAAACTGACGTTTGTCAGTTAGTGCCAAGACAAAATGCGAACTGTAAAGCTTTCAAGTGGACAGCGCCAAGCCGAGGCCACCATATACCGGGGCGAAGTACCGAGTTGGCCGTGAACTGGCTCCACCCTTTTCAGGGTCACGTGCTGTAGCCTGTTTCGCCTTTGAGCCAATCTGCCATCCCCACAACGAGCCCCCTGAGGTGGATTTGTTCAGGGGCGGGGGTGGGTTCTGTCTCCAGCACGATCTCTTTCTGTTTCTCGTAGAGTTGCACGTCCGAGGCTGAGTTATCGGCGGATGTGAAGGCGGGGGTTGCACCAGGGGTGATACCTGTGAGCGAGTGCCGCCGAGCCCACACAAGTTTGATGAGGTTTTCCTCAAAGTCGCGGCACAGGGGGATGATGTTATCCAAGTTGCCGGACCAGACAACCAAAACCCGTTCGTTGCGCTGTCACCTGTGAGCAAAACTGTGGAAAATGCCCGTAAAGAACCAACTTACGATGAAAGCACCACATTGCTCCTTGTCTGCACGTGGCAAATCGGGCATGCTGTTAAGGATCTGTATGCGTGTGTCATCGTCCACGTATATGGCAGTGGCATCGTCATCCCTGAGAAGGCGCGTGCGTCGGCATAAAGCTGCTTCTTGGAGACATGGGAACCTACACAGTGCTGAGGGCGACATGAACCGCGGCGGAGCGCACTTTGACGGCGACGACAGGATTCAGGATACGGACCACCGCCTCAAAGGGCTCTAGCCAACGGTTCTTGTAAGGGAACACGCGGTATTGCCCAGTTTGGATACGAAGGCAGACGCCAGCATGGATGTTCTCCGCGAACGGCTTGAACCAGGCTTCCCCTTGCGTCTACGAGAAGGATGAGGCAAGGATGAGAGAGGACACATATGTACCAACCTGTTTGAAGATATAGTGCAACAAAGCATCATATGCGTCGTAATCCATATCGGGAAAAACTTACTTTGTTAATCCGGAGATAATTTGATTAATTTAACCGAGATTATTCAGATTAACTTACCCCCCCCCATAATTTAGAGATAATTTAACAATAATCTGGTGTTAATAGCACGTTGAGAGAGATAATTTGGTGATAATCAGGCATCAATCAGGCATCAATCAGGTATTAATCACGCGTTAATCAGGGACTAATCACACATTAATCTCGTCCGTGATCCCAACAATCACATGTATTGAGAGTATCACTAATGTATAATGTAATATTCAGTAATTGGGCCAACAGCCTTACAGTACGATGATGAAAAAGTGACACGACACAGCGAGCCAGAATTGACAAAAGGTATATCTAGGGAACCACCACTCTGGCAAGAAACTGTCAGTGCTGTGCTGTTGAATGATAAAAACACGTACACTGGGCCCGACAGAACCCATCATTGAGATGACAAGTCATATGTGAGGGCTGAGTCACCCACGGTGCAGACATCCTCCTCACTTCCGCAGCGTGCGTGGGGCAGGGTGGGCATGAATAGGACGAGGGAGCGTGCGATGGTGCTAGCACGGCTGTGGCAATGGTGACGGTGCCGGCGGCACGCACAGCACTGTAGGCCTGGGCTGGTACATCAACTCATATGGAACAGAATGTACAGAGGCACACCGTATTGAGGATGCTCTGCATTCATATCTGCACCCAACTGGTGCCGGCACTTTGTGCTTGTGGGGCGTCAGTTCTGTGAGTTCACGCATGGGGGTGACAGCACTGGACACGAGGGGTGAAAGTACCACAAACAACGGGGGAGGTGGGTAGGTAGCCATTGGAGTTGCCGTAGTTGTTTGGGAGGGCAAAGGTAGAGTGTGAGGCGAAACCCGAGAGAAAAAAAAACGGACCTACCGATGCGACGGTGCTTGTGTCAAATGCCACCATCATGACAATGATGGGGCTGGTGTACCCCAGGTATATTTCAAAGACCCTAAAAACAAAGCTAAAACAGAATGTGAGTTCATGCGTGAAGGGCGAGTGTCGCAACGTGGCGGTTGTGAGTGAACTCTTGGGGGAAAAAAAGTTACCTTGCTGCAAGCAAGGTAACTGAATGCGACGTGACTGTGACACCGGATGCCCTGTTTGGAAGGGCGTGGTAATGTATACGTATGAAAGTAGGATCTTTCACTGAACTACAAGCCGCTGCTTATCATTTTCCCATTTTCTGTCCAACATCTCTAGTCGCTCATCTTGTAACAGATCTGGTTCAAACGATTGCGTGAATAGCTTGTCGTAGAAATCGCGCAACAGTCGAATCGTCGACCGTCCAGAACTTCACGATAATGCGACGTAAACGTTGGATAGAATAATCCGTGAACGCATATGCCGGCGTAATAGGAAACTGACGTCGTACTACAGTGCGTTGAACTTTGCGTGGTTCTATTCCAGAGACTTCTATCTGTACTGTCGTTGATACCGGTTCGATGGGCACCACGTTCTCATCAAGATAGTCTAAGACTGATGCTCACGTTCGCGTTCATTACCAGGACTTTCATTCCCTTCGCAACCTCAATTTCGCTCGGCAATTGGATTTTCGATCCTGCTCGCTTCGTCGATTGCATTGCGAGACTATATTTTTCGCACCGTGTAAGAGGTTTATTGCCTATCATGTCCTCTGCCGTGCAGATGAACAGTTGTTCTTCGGCTGCTTGACACCATCTGCAACTGGACCATTCATTCCACATCATTTGCACGGTGTGTCGCGGCATTACGAGACACGTGCTTGCCCACTGGCATGGTTCTTCATTCAACTCGTCTTTACCCGACTTTACGATCAGTTCCCGCAGCGTTTGCAGGTCGTCTTGTTGGACCTGACCTTTTTGCAAATTGCTAAGCAACTGGCGCCATCTACTGTCCGTCACTCGAATCTGCTCTTTCAAAATCACCACAGTTTCGAATTCGTTGTAAACTTTGCCACCGATTTGCGTGTCCAGCGGGTCACGTGCTTGATCAGGGAGATGATATAGGCCGTTCTTGCGGCCTCTGCGTGACGGGAGGAAACTGATGTAAATCCCCACATAAGATGACATTGATCCTTCCAAACGATATTCCCTTGCGGTGTGATTCAGTACCTTGTTTTCCGATTGACACATTGCGCAATAACTTGGCGAGAAAACTTTTCGAAGTCATTGAAAACTCATCAATGATGAGATATCATCGACCATTTGAGTGCTCCATCTTAACAAGCGACGGAGGTCTGCTCCTTCCGCGTCTCGAGCTCGCTTCTCCAGATCGATGATCCACGAACGAATTTCAGGGGCAAAAAAACCTGCTTCCTCTACTGGTGTGATCGCATCTTCTGCGTGCCGTTGTTCCCGAATCGGAACATAAGATTTTCCATTTTCGGTTGGACTTGGTACTGTATTGTCCTCTATTATCTCGCTTAATACTAAATTATCTGCTCGCTAACGGCGATTAACGCGGGAGGTTTTTCCCGATGCGCCATAACTTAGTCCTAGAGAGGAATCAGAGGATGAACAAGAAAAAGGAGGTCCTCGGGTCAAGGGGGGAAGTTGAAAGTTCAGTTGGAGTAGAGCGAAGAGAGGGCATCTTAATAACGGCCGAGGTAACTGATTTCCTTGTGAGATTGGATTGCTTCCATAGGCGGAATAACATCTGAAACGGGCAGCGAATCGATTAGCAAAAATGATGCGTTCTTAGACCAGTCTTGAATGAGTACGTGTATCGCCGTATGCTACAATAAGGCGCGGTGCGGTGCGGTGCGGCGGAGGAAATGCGGATTAAAGTCATAGCCTTTGTCAGTCAGTGGAATCCCGGTATAGAAATACCGGTCAGGATAGAATAGAATAGAACGAGGTTTCACCCGCTGTCATCAAGTCCATATTAATGATGATGTGATGCATAATTCTATAACACCTTTCTTATCTTTTCAACCACTCCCTACTCCTTCTCACAGAATTTGGTCGAATAGTTAATTAGAAGCATACCACTTTCAACACAGCACAAGCGACCGGTGATCGTCTTTCTTCTCCGGCGGCCCCCAATCAGTCATGACCCGTAGCCGCCATAGTCTCACGACTTTGCACTAGGGATACAAGCAGTAGCAGTATCGTGGAGCTGAGGCGTGCACAGGGCACGCACCCGGCCGCGGGTCACGAAAGGCACTCAACATCATTCCTACTCAGGTCCGTAAATCGTTCAGGGCGTAAGAGACTTCCGAGTTGAAAAAGCGAGACATGGAAGCTCAGGCTGATTCATCACCTCGCTTTCTCTCCAGGACACCCGGGTCAGGAACGGTCCGATAGATAGGGAAACGAGGGATTGGGCCAACAGGCTACTCAATTCGGAGCTGTGTGGAGCAAGGAGGGGGAGTGCGGCAATGTGTCTCGCATTGCGGTTGACGGGCGTGGAAGATTTGATTGAAACCGCAAGGCGTTTCGATTCGATTCCGACATCTGCGGCCGAAGAGTGTACTTACAGTTCAAGTTACAACACACTCCTGCCACTGGCAGGGCGGCCCCGACGCTTGTGAAGATGCGGTACGATCGAGATGCCGGTGATCGTTCAGGTCCCGTGCACGGATCTCAGATTTCACACAGCTTTTGTCACCGGCGCCGCGGCTTACCCCACCGCCGTGCACTGACTGCAATCTGCTGTCTGCTTCACATGCGCCAAGGATTTTCGCCAGTAACACGCAAGTCACGGATTGTCACAGCTGCTGAGTTCTACCAATTTTCGATGTCCGCAAGCACGCATAATGACTGCTGCTAGTGTCTGTGCATAGTGACGTGATTTCATTCCCGCGAAGTTCAGCAGATAGAGAAGTACGGACTTTTCGGATTTTCAACTGAGCTAATATTAGGGGCGTGTAGAAGTAGAAGCACGCGATGGGTACTTGGTGATACGAGTATTAAGATATGGGGGAAGCCGTTATCTACGTAACTTGGGACTTTGATGTACTTGATTAGTAACTTGAAGTGGATCGAAATTGATTTTTTGCGAGGGGCAGTGATTTCAAGAAGATGCGATCGTTTTAATGTGGATGTGTAGAGTGACAACACAGGCTAGGACTCCCTCCCTAAGTAGGAGTCTTCCCGAAGGTATCCGTAGTGCACGCTTGGCCGGCGCATTGTCGACAATGACGTTTCTCCTGTGTGCATGGGGTGAAATTCTGCGACGCTAGGAACAGAAACCTGTGACCGTTATCGAAATGTCAGCGTAGTGCATATACGCAAGGGTCCCCCGTGACAACCTGAGTGCTCACAGCTGACGAAGAGGATGTCAATGTGCCGAGGATGAGGGTTACTATCGCCAGCAAAACGATAATTTACAGTTCGCTACCGTCATAGAATGAACGAACGTCTGGTAACTCCTGTTGAAACATCTCAACTAATCACAAATTCTTTGACCACTCTTTTCTTCAGCTTAAAAAGGAGGACGCCTCTAACACCGGCACACAAACGTCGGAGGGCACTGGACGCTCTCCGTCTCCCTCAGGTAAGCGACACACCTCCAACGAACAGAAACCTGACGTCTTGCATACATAGAACATTCGGAACTCGGCCCCGTATTCAGCCTGGAAAATATGCAATGTAAATCACATGTGGCGGAAGAAGCCCTGCAGTGCATCAAGAAGGAAGGCAAATATGACCTGAGACCGCTACCAGCGACAGACGCAGATGGGGTCGCAATCATTCCGGCTCAGTATGAAGAAAAACTGTCGGGTGCGACAATTTGCTGTGCTTCTTCATCAGCTGCAATATTATTGCGTCCAAAGCACAAATGCTGCACAATGTTATGCAGATGTGGAATCCATATCCATCTTGCAAGAACCACCAAACAGCCACTCGGCTACGAAGTCACGGTCGAAAAGAATCTTCGACGTCCCAGACGTCGTGAAGCGGTCCAAGAAATTTTGTCTCTTTCCGCAGCAAGGTCTCTGCTAACGGAGTTGGCATTTCTAGTATGATGGGCCGGGTGCCGAAATCACATTATCACGTAAATTCCCTCTTTTGTCTGTATCTCCCCTCCTGCCGTTATGGATGCTGTAAAATTTCATACGAACCTTGAATGATATACGTAGATTATACCCTGAACGTTTTATGGTACTACATTGAGAGTGCCTCGGGAAAACCTTACTTTGTTAATCGCGATTAGTGAGCAGTTAATTTAATATTAAGCGAGATAATAGGGCCGAGAGCTCGTTAACACTCGTTAATGCGTCATTAATGCATATAATTCGCTAACGCGTCAGATAATTTGCCAACGGGCTACTAGTTGCCAATTCTGCAGCTGAAATAGCAACCAAATACATGTGATGGTTGGGATCTCAGACGAGATTGACGTGTGATTAATCCCTGATTATCACCAAATTATCTCTTAACCATGTTAATTTGACGCTAAATTATGGGGGGGTAAGTTAATCTGAATAATCTCGGCTAAATTAATCAAATTATCTGCTCGCTAACCACAATTAACAAAGTAGGTTTTTCCCGATGCGAGATGCTCGAACCCTGGACAGTTTTATGTTTTCCGCTGTAATATCAGCAAGATCGCAAAGCAACCACAAGGAAACTGCTCAATCGTTCATGTGGTCTATGATTGGATAGTATATGGACGATATATCCAAGCAAAGATCAGCTAATTTGTTGCGGCGATCTTTTCAAAAACTGCGTTTTGAAACGCTCTGGTATTTTGAAAGCCATAACATGTGATAGACCTGTTTTGTTTTTTGGCAGGACAATCTCAATCTCAAATCACAATCGCAACCGAGAAAGGGTGCTCTCACTGGCAAACGGTCTCAGGCTCATTTTGCGGCGCGCGGAATTTTGTAGCTGTGATTTTTTTTTTTGGCTGATGCCGCGTGCGGCAAACTTGTTCCCAGATGCACCCAAAACCGTTCAGGTGCGGTGTTCAAGTTGACGGGTGCGATTGCGGGTGAGAAATCTCACCTGTGGGTCACCCGTGTCAAGTGCTAGGTCTGGCAGAGAAATGGCTCACTCGTCGCACTCATGGGAGACGTCAGATGGGCAACTAATAACTTATGTGGGCGGTCGCCGCCATTCTCGGGGTTCTGCAGCTGGGTACTGTACATGTTCAAGTTTAGGCCTCATGGTGATTCAATTCTCTATAGCCGAGTCACGGCGACCCATCCCCACACCGAATTTCCACCGAGCCATATCGAGAGGGTCGTCATTGGACTCTGCCGCTAGAGACCGAAGTTGTCTGGGTATAAAAGGTGAGCCAGTTCCCTCCTTTTCTTACCATTCTTACCAGGGTCTTCATTCCTTGACCGTTCTATCATCCTCTACCAGTTCGACTTACTGCGATCACAATGATGTTTGTGAAGACCATCATAGCACTTTCTCTTGCCATTCTTGCTGTTGCTGCTCCACGGCATCCACAGTCCCAGAGTACGTCTATGTTCTACTTAAATCCATGCTCTTGCACAAACTTGACCAAATTAAGATATCGTGAAGCAGAAGGGCACCGTTGCACAGACTCACGGTAGTCAAATTGTTACCCGTGTTCCACAGCCTTAGGGTACGTCTATGTTCTACTTGAATCCATGCTCTTGCACAAACTTGACCAAATTAAAGTCTCGTGAGGAATCTTAACGAAGTGGTGGGTCACGGTGGCCTTTGTGAAGGTATTGACCTTGTTTGAACTTGTTATCGACGTTATTGACTCCGGAAGCTCAGCTCTAGAACTGTCAGCGTCCACCTTGTCTGGAAACGGCGCCCACATACTATAGTTAGATCATCACTAGTGGCAGACATTGGCGTGAGAAGTCAGTACTAGTATTTGCATCAGCAATGGATAGAACCAACTTTGTGTCACCGTCTTTACCTTTCTTTCTGTAGAAATTTATTCTGCGTGAGTGGGACAAGGAAAGTGCCTTTCCCTCTGGGGCTGTTGGATGTTTTTCGTCATTGTACATACGTTCTCGAAGCGAATAGTCATGGGTGCGTGAGATTCGCGGGAAACACTATGATACTTAGAAGTGTGTGAGGTCATCGCAGGGACAGTGACTTACAATTGACGGTGCGGTCGCGCTCGACATCAACCCCATAATGCTGTCGTGCTTTGAGTCTCGTGTTAGTACCACTGCCGCTGACAGGTTGATCGCGACGCAAGAGGCCTCATGAGGGGCACTTCACCACACACAACAGGCCACCTTTTTTTCGGGCATTCACTGTGCGACCGCTCGGTCAGTCGTGTTGCAGTGGCCGGGGTAGAGACCGGTTGGAATTCAGTTGATCTCCAATCACTTCTCACACATCTGTCAATCCTCCAGGGCGCATCCGAGTCTAGCCATTCGCATGGAACCCATAACCCTTCTGCATCACGATAACGACACTGTCCAGTCTTGGTTCATTTTCTTATTTCAGGACGCATTCTTCATCCGATCCCCTTCAAGTTCCATGAAGGACCTTCCCATTCTCATCGCATTTCATGAGCGTGAGCGCGAGTCCGAAGGTAAAGGGGGATGCCTTAGAGAGACCAAGGCAGGGGCAGGGGAAGCGGGCGAGTCAAGATGAGGTAAGCTCAACCGTGATCGGGACAAAGCAGGGAATAATGACAGAGACAGAATCGATCTCCTGTTCTTCGACTGCGAGTGCGTGACGGCACAATAGCCTGGATTAGCGTAGTGAGGTTTGAGGAAGAAGATTAAGGAGAGAGGTCGCATGGAGGCGTTCGAGAACACAGTCCAATAAAATCTTCCTTACTCCTCACTGGCAAGAGGGCTTCTACAGCGGTTTATATACAGGTGTGCACGTCAGTACCTGGCCGTGATTCAGTCGATACTACGGCCGAGGGATACACGAGAGGGCGAGAGTATAATTCTGGAATCCAAGAGGCGAGATGGACTGTGAACAAAACGGCGATATAAGGAGAGTAGGTGAAATGACTTCGGGCGAGAGATCACGAATTGAGACCGAATGAAGGAGTGGTCGTTCGAGGATTTTAGTAGAGTCGAGCGACGTCGGCCAGGTTGAATATGAGGGAACTAAGGCGTATCTGGTGAGGAGACTGCTTGTATACGTAGTATTAGAGACGACGTCGTTTATGTATTGTTAATTAGAGAAGTAATCAACTAGTAGGAAGGGGGGGGGGATGGGAATTGTATCAAGGAAGGGTGCACTGTACTAGTCTTTGTTTGTTGAAGACCGTCATGCGGCTCTGAGACGAGGGGGATTTGGGGATGTGTCGATGGTGTTGAAGGTGAAGGGACAAGCCGCGGCACGGGAACGGAGGGACAACTCCGACTCGGATCGGTGTCACGGTGACAGACGCTCCAAAGCGTCTTATTCCAGCCAATCACCATCCTCGCTGCCTGCTCTAGGTGGCCCTACATAACTAATCATCAGCGGAGTCCCGGTCCCCAGACCTGGACTCCAACTCGATGTACAGTACAGTACGCCGAGGCAGAACTCCTTCAATAAGGTAAGACACAACCCACTCTGCTTGAAACACCACACTCTGAATCTACCGCCGATCACATGATCTCTGCCCACTCCACTGTGACCGGCAGCCAGTTGTCCTTGATAGCAGCATCACACGCGCTGTGGCTCGGATGCACCTAGCCATGTTCGGCAGAGCCAAAGCCATCACCTTCAAGAAGCGGACCACGCCCCCCGCCGGCGGCTCACTTGGTGCGGTATATAGATGCTACAAACATCGACCAACTTGGCATCCCCTCAAGTGCGAGTGTGCCAACAAGGCATCGCGAATGCGGCTGCACTCTTCGATAGTATCAACTGCAACCAGGATGGCCATGCTGCCCTCGACGCCATCTGCTGAGTGATGCCAGTCGGTGTACACAATGTCCCTGCCCATGACATGAACCAGTGATCCGGTAAAAGCTACCTCTCGTAGATACACAATGCCACAACCCGGCGACGCAGACACACCTTAACTAATTAATGCACATATCATTCCAGTTCATAGAACATTTGGTGAGATAGGATCGGTACCAACTACTTAGACTCAGACCCTGAAGGAGTTGACGTTCTGGGCCAGGTGGGACTGCATTTACCCTAACGCCGACCCAACGAATGATGCCAAGTCATATTAGAACGTAGCGAGTCCACCAGGGTGCTACGGCTCAGCGGGGCCGCTCGATGCGCGCACAACTTTGGAGTCCCACCCGCCACGGAGTGAAGCATTCCAGCTCTGTGTAACGGTTAGGTGATAGTAGTATGCGCAACTCCAGACCGCAAGTCACGAACGGACCGGGAGAAATCCAAAAATCTACATGAAAAAAAACAAAACAAACGAAGTGATATCCAACGTAACGTCTTAAAATTCGGCGCGTAGATCCGTCAAGTTCAATATACTGATAGTGTGTCAGAATAGCAAGTCTATGGTGAAGGAAAAAAAGGGGGGGGCTTGAAAAGTGACTTAAAATTTTAGTCCGTTTTGCAAAAAAAAAAATAAATCTGTGGTATGTAGTGAATGACAGACATGTCCAGGCGTGTGCGAAGATGCTGAGGAAAAAGGGGAAAAAAGCATGCAGCATTCGGAGGCAGACTCGTCATTAGTTAGTATGAGAAAATCATCAACCACGGGTTCAGGACGATGGGGAACAGGATGTGGCTTCCGGCCACCACCGCGAATGGGAAGATCACCGCCCAGTCGACGCCGGGAATCTGCCATCCCGGTGGTATGAGGTTGTTTGCGAGGACGGCTATCATGGCGAACAAGAAGTCGATGACGAGCGCGAGCCAGAAACGGCGCAGGATCCGCGGGACTTCGATGAAGAAGTTCGACCGCCCCACCTCCTTGGTCGCACCACACGTGATGTTGTACGAGAACGCCTGGGACAAGTGGATTGACAAGCCACCAAACAAGCTGCGCGGCGTCGTGAGAAAACAAAAAACGGATATTCCATAGAGCAGCGTTTGGTAGCCCACTTTTTTTTTTTTTTAAATCAGCATTTGTATTCCGCAACATACACAATGGTAAAGACGCGGTCCCGGATCGGGCCGGTTTTAAACTAAAGACAAAGTGGGCTGTAACTGGCTAGCGAGGTCTAGCGCGTGGTATAGAGCGAAGTGACGGTGGGAGGGGGGATTTAAACAACAAGAACCGGGCTGATATTAACCAAGCCCTCGCAGCGACTCGCGCTCAGAAAGGTGGACAAGTGGGAGAAGTGCCAGGTTTGGTAGCCCACTTACAAGAACGGAATCCAGATGATGTTCTCCAAGAATGAAGCCGTGATGCTTCGTTGTCCAAGGCGGTACTCAAGGAGAGTATACTAAATGTGACCGGCGCCGGGGAAGACTACCATACATGCCAGCCAGATCTCGAACGAATGTTCGTAAAACTCGTCAACGTTGAACGATAAACTGAGGATGATATAATTGATCGGCGAAAGCAACGCAGAGGCAGCGAGACCGTAGTAAGAGAACATGTCTGCGTTCTATATAATGTCAATTCATAATCGATGGGACTAAACTCACAAGACATCATGCTAACTTTGTAGTGAACAGGAGCGTCCGACCACAGAAGATCCGCAGCTGCTTGTTGATGGTACTTAACCGCCACGAGCGGATGAGTGGATTGAAGCTGAGCTCGTTGCAGCTTAACAAACAAACGTTACTAGTAACAGATGCCAATCCAATTCACGAACCGGGGACCTACCATGAGAATACTTCTGCCATCAGTTCAACTCGTCGTCGCACGTCAGCGAGACACCTTCCTTGAAACCGCCCTCGGAGTAAGTCGCCCACCAAATGATGTATCCTTCGAGTTGTACGCGATGATCAGACAGGCAATACTTCGCTCGGCCCGAAGACACCGACCTGAAGACGCAGAGTCATGTCGAAGTCCTCGGACACGTTCGTCTCTGACCAGATCTTCTTATTGTCATCGTCTGAATCCTCAAATGCGGCGTCCTGAAGCGCAGACCACCGGAGGAAGGCATTATGTCCGACGAAAGGCGCGACTTCGCCGTTTGCGCATGCCATGGATATACACTTGTTGATGCGGCGGGTAAAGTGCGCGATACCGTTCTCGAAGTAGTGGTGGGCAACCTGCATGACATCTACAAAACAAATGAGTCTGAGCACGTGTTCAGGTCCTCCCCCTGGGGACATCGTAGCGCTCACCTGATTCGTGTTGGATGATCGCAACCTCGGGGCACTCGGCAAGTTTGCGAGCCGCGTCGCGGAAGCAGTCCTGTGATGAGGTGATCAGCACTCATCTAAAAAGGCGCGCTAGGGAGAAGCATGCAAGCCGGACCTCGGGTACGATAGTATCGGAGTCGACGGATGAGAATGACCTCGCCCATACGGAGCGCCTTCGCGTTATGCGCTCAGGGCTTGAAGCGCTGTCTGCTTTCCTCGTAAATTCCCTCGACCGCCATGCGCAGCGCCTGTTCCTCGATATCCTCTTCAGCCCTATGAAGAGGCGGATAACGCATACGCACCTCCGCTGTCTGCGGAGCACCTCGACACCCAGTCCAAGGCAAAGCCCTTCCAAGAGCGATGATGAGCTGCAAAAACTCTGATAACATGTAAATCGGCCCGATCATCGCCAAAACTGATGACTCAATTTACCTTGCCGGAACAAAATTTCCACGAGCCCACCAACTGTGTCCAAGTCCATTGAACCTAACACCTGCGTAAACTTTAAACTTCTCGTCTAGGTCCTTCGTTTTCGAAGATAAGGAAAACGTCGCGTGGGATCCTATGATGCCCTTAGTCTCGTAATTGTCGGCCTGTTCTCGTGTGAGTGGAGTCGTGAGCATAATAAAATTTTTACAAGGGAACGTAAGTCACCATCTGGTAGTGGCTCAGATTCGTCCTCACCCCAGAGAATGAAGAGGACCGAAGGGATGAAATGCCGGTCCTCAGGGAACGTCTCGATCACTTCACGTAACCGCGCACAGTCGTCCAGGACGAGGTATGTCCTGTCCAATCGAGTTGATGAGTGGCGCCCTGAGAGATCCACCTTTCAGGAATAATGTACTTTTCAATTTCGTCATTAACGCCGTGTAACGGCGAGCACTCAAACACGACCAACCCAGGCGGGCGCGATACGACGTCGGGCGCAAGCGGAATGGAGAATACGCGCTCAGACACCCACGCTCCACTCTTGGGCATGTCGAACTTTCTCTCGACCCAAATGGCCGTGCCGTCATCCTCGGGGTTGAGCGAGAACCACGAGCAGTAATCGAATGGAGCCGAATCGCCAACATGTGCGCGGGCGGCAGCGAGGAGGGTGCCAGGTGCCCACCGGCGTTCGTGCTGTTCGTGATTCTGGATTGAAAAAGAGGCGAGATTTTTATCAGGAGGCACAACTCGCACGGACATATACCCACCTCCTTCAACCGGCGCGCAAGCTCGGCATCCGTCTGTGGCGGCGTGTACTTCGCGGAGACACGACGACGCGACCTTCTCTCCACCATCTTGGTCTCGGGCTCGGCACCGGCTCGCGAGCCCGTTTCTTGCCGCTTCTTCGTTTTCTGTCCCGTGTACGCGTCGCTGCGACGCACCACATCATTATATAACACGCGCTCTGACGCTTTGGCAGCCCAGCGCTTCAGCGCTCCACGCACGAGGGCACTCGTCCTCACAAACGCAGATGCTCGTGCCTCGAGCTCTTCGAGGTCTACCGCGGGCCCCTTGCCCTTGCCCTTCCCGTTTCGCAAGGGCGCCGCGGTTGGCGATGCCATCTCGACGTCTTGTGGGGAGGCAGGCGATTTTCCGTTTCTGGGCGTCTCTTTCACCGAGGGCAGCGGCTCCGCAGCTGCGTCCTGAGACGGTCCGGGCTGTCCGGTAGATGACGACGACTCGACCGTGCTGGGGAATCTTGTGAGAGAAGGACGAGCTGAAATCGAGGGCGAGGGAAGCGAAACCAATGAGTCCTTTGCAGACATCACTAGCGGGCTCAGGATCTTGGACCCGGATTGTGCAGAGGTCCAATCGAATAGGTTATTGATAGATTTCTCCCTTAATGGAGGACTGAACGTCGTGTCTGTCGGCGTCCCTGGGAGAGAGATAGGTTGCATCTTGAGAGGAGGTGGGTGCTGTGGGGGGGCGTTGTGATCCGGTGTTTCTGAGGTGGTGGAGCCCTCCCCTGGCTGCGTTCCATACGTAAGTGGTCTGAATCCATCTACGATGGTTGGCTGGCACTGTAGTCTGTCGAGGAGGGACGGCTCCTTAGTAAATCCATTCAAATGTGGCGCGGATTGGCTTGTCCTCAACTTAGCAGGCGGTGGAGTAGAGGTAGAGAAGTAAGTGGAGATGTCCGCTGTGCCGAGTTGGACGTCATCCTTCACTTTGGGGATATCACCAGAGCAGTGTGATGACTCAAAGTCCGGACGAGAGAATGGCCCTTTCCTCGACCGCGACCGCGACCGACCCTCCGTATGCCACCCAGCTCCCACCTCAGTGCGTCTGCTCCCAGATATCCGGCTTGGAAGGGAGTGCTCAAGCTGCTCCGGTCTCCAGAGACCCATGTCTTTTTGTTTCGGAAAGTCCCACGCCGTCCCGTAGACGGATTGACATCGTGTCCACGGTGTTGGCACGCGTGGGTAGAGAAGGGCTCCATTCGCTGCTCGCCTTGGCCCTACGGGTTAAAGTTAAACTAGAGCAAAGGACAGGACAAGTAGAAATAATACGTGGTACTGGATAGTTGAAGGAATGCTGTAGAGAGAGGCGGTACTCGAAAGGGCGTAACTTAGATGCCAACGTGACGCACGCACAAGACAAACCATCTCAACCAAAGGCATACGGGTAAAACCGGGCCGGGACTGCTGACTCAGGCAGTACAGTATACCGACCTCGTCTTAGTTCAGGTTCCCCAACTTGAATGCTCCTCATCTCTGATCGAGACCCTGGCCTTGCGTCAGATCTTCATGTTAACGTCCTTTGCAATTCTCTGCCGAGACGTGCCTTGCCTGTTGTGTGTCGGTGTCCTGGGGCATTTGGGAGGATGGCTGTGGGAGTCGGAGTCCCGGGCCAGTGGGACAGCGTCTGGAGTCCGTCATCCCTGCGCCTCCTCAACCTTGGGGTGGCTGTCTACGACTGCAGCAGCCGTGGCACGCGCAATAAGCTGGGGCGTGGGACTACTTCCACCTTGTTTCGGCTTCGGCCCAACCTGGGGACAACGATGACCCTTAGATGTGTTGCGGCCATCCCCGAACCGAACTGCCAAGCAATTGAGCAACTGGCAACATCAGTGATAACTGCTCGCCTCACGACGCCGGTGCGGCGCCATCCCCACCTCACTTTGCTTCGGGCAGCCAGCAACCTCTGCCTCCGCCACAGCACATGTTACAAGGGCAGTTCCAGCCCCACGTAGGCTTAGGGGGTGACTAGAAACAACGGCGATAATCCTGACACGGGTCAGAAATGACGGGAGGCTATCCCTGGCCCGCCTGGCTATTGGGCCACCAGTAGTGATGATGGTGATGGTGACGGCGATCCCATTATGAGGGGGGTGGAGCACCATTGCCGTCCAGCCCTTGGTTCTGGGTGGACGGTGGAGACAACGACGATGATGGCACACATCACTGACGTAACATGGGGTCTAACCTACTCCGTGTGAGCCTTAGGTTGGCCTGCACCAACGATGATAATCATGACACGTCACGAATGATGCAAGGCCATGCTCTGCCTGCCTAGCTGTTGGACGTCCAGCAACGATGCCAATAATAATGCGTGCGTTACCAAGGCAATGTCATCCCTCCTTAACCCGTCATGGCTTCACACTACCGCAAAGACGCGGTGCTTCTCTTGGCGGAATCCGGAGATAGCGGGAAGGTGCGGGCACCTGGGGGCACTGAGGGTGCACCTGGGGGCACTGAGGGTGCACCTGGATTGAGCTGATGCGAAGGGGAAGGATGCGGGCACGCCTAGAAGCGTGACCGCGCACGGTTTGATGATCGGGTGTGCTTTTGCACTCATGATACGTGATCTTACTTTATGTCTCATTGTCTTGATACGTTGATCCTTTTTTCCAACCCTTGATCGATTAGGTCTCACTTATTTTTGTGCATCCGCTGATGGGCAGCGGTTTGTGCGCCCAAAGGCACATACTTTATTTGATTACAAGCGCGACTGCGCTGGTCCTTGTTCGATCGGTCTACGGGCCGGGATTTCACGTGTATGTTCACTCTTTGTTTCACTCTCGCGCGACGTGCCTTGCAAAGGTCTCGTGCATGTTTATTTTCTTGATTGATGTTCATGTGTTTCTTATGTGCGCGATCGTTGTGTGTGTGCGGGAGTCGCCTGATGGCGCTCCCGATAGGTCTCAGACTCGAGGTACTTAAAAGCCAGCGCACAGCGCACTGGCAATTCACCTGTTGTTCTCGAAACGCCCCGCGTGTGCTCTCACTAAGCTACCTTCGTCGCACCCTCTCTGTCACTCGTGCTCGCCTTATCTCACTCCCTCGTGTCTAGTGCTTGTAGCGCTCCGCTGCAAGTCCTCGTTATCCCTCATTTTCGACACTATCTCTGACCGCACCTTAGTTTCGTTTCGGCAGTAGTAATGACGATGACAACAGTAACAAATTCGGTCAAGCCAGGTGGTCCCACTCGTCTTGCTCCAAACACTGCACCACCACGCCTCAGTGTTTGGGCTCTACCAGCCACACTGGCGGTAGGACTGGTATCCCTCCATGTTGCTCTGCTAGGAAGACTAGCTGTTCTATACAAGTGTGCCTGATGTGCGCTTCCTGGCAGATTGGGGCCTGAACGGCTGCAGTGCTAGGCTGCTAGCACTAGGAGGCCCCGCGAAAATATTTGATAATAGTAACAGAGTTTTGGGCTTGCTAGCCTAAAAATCAGAGTGTTCGGGACGCCCATCGTATGGTACCTGAAGCTGTCACGCCGTGATTTTCAGGCTTTGTGCCTTTTTTCGTTCCCCCCTCCCTCACGCATTGCTCTCACTCCTTCTGTTCTGCTACACAAGAGAAACACTCCTTTGAACAACTTCCTCATGGTCACACAAAAAATGGTCAATTCTGATTCAGGCAACAAGGAGAACACCCCTATCGATGACGCTTCAATGTGGCAGCTGTTTCAAAGGCCACTCCGAAATGAGCAGTTTGGTGTGCTGCAGATGATGCGGCACCTGTGAGTACCTTGATGGCTAAGCAAGCAGCTGGGAATCAGGCCAATAATGGGTGGAAGCCAGTTGTTGGACTGCTACTGCAGATGCTCTCTGTGGCAGTGAACTCCGACTCGGAAGCAGTGGGGCACCTGTGAGGGCTATCAATGCTGCAGCTCGTCTCCGTGTGGCCTGCCCCTTCTCAAACTTTTTCTGGAGAGCTTCTGTGGTAGTAGACCAACCATGGCCCATCACGTTTGTGTGAAATCGAAGTGATGTACTATTAGTATCCACTGCCACTGAGAGACATCGCAATCCGAGTCATTGATTAAGTTGTGGTGGCCGCGTCGCAGTGAGGGTGACTAGATGTGACTATCTGTGACAAAGTCGTGCCTGGCTACTCACTGAGCCGTTCAGGCCCTAAGGTTGCCGGCCGCCATTCCCGGGGTTCCTGGTACCTGTTTTACGCCCCATGGTGATGTAATTCCTATAGCCAGCTGGTCTACGCATAAAATCGTTCCGGAATATCCACCAGGCAATATTAGGAGGACAGGGTGCTCAGACGCTTGGGACATCTCACAGCTCTTGGACTTCGCACATACAGGACCAGATTATCCGGGACATAGAGTTGGGCCAGGTGTCTCCTTTTCTCACCAACATCTTCTTCCCTGATGGTTCTATCCTCCTCAACCAGTTTTGCATGCTGTGATCATAACGATGTTTATGAAAACCACCGTAGCAGCGCCCTAATGCTGAAAGGCCGTGACAGCACGCGAGAAGCAGCCTGAGCCGTCGGAAGCGATACTAGTTGACAGGATACAGCGATCACTTCCTCGTCTGTTTGGACGTCCGGCCCATACATTACGGGAGAGCACCATATGCTCAAAAGTGCTATCATTGGTCTAGCAGAGCAATTGCTCGCTTGCCGCACTCATGAAAGACGTCAAATGGGCAACTAATAACGTATGTGGGCGGTCGCCGCCATTATCGGGGTTCTGCAACTGAATACTGTACGTGTTCAAGTTTAGGCCTCATGATGATTCAATTCTCCATAGCCGACCCATCCCCGAACCAAATGTCCACCGAGCCATATCGAGAGGGCCGCCATTGGACTCTGCCGCTAGAGACTGAAGTTGTCTAGTGTATAAAAGGTGAGTGAGCCATTTCCTTCCCTCTCTCACCAAGATTTCATTCCTTGACCGTTCTATCATCCTCTACCAGTTTGACCTACTGTGACCACAATGATATCTGTGAAAACTATGATTGCTCTTTCTCTTGCCATCTTTGCTGTTGCTGCTCCAACGCCTCAGAGTATGTCTATGCTCTACTTGAATCCATGCTCTTACACAAGTCTGACCAAATCAAGGTGATCTTGGGAGGGATGTTAAAGATCTGATGGGGAATGCGGGTGTATCTGTTGATCGTCTCCCTGTGGCACGTGCTCCACAGCCTCAGGGTATGTCTATGCTCTACTTGAATCTGTGCTCTTACACAAGTCTGACAAATTAAGGTGGTCTTGGGAGGGATGTTAAAGATCTGATGGGGAATGCGGGCGTATCTGTTGATCGTCTCCCCGTGGCACGTGCTCCACAGCCTCAGGGTATGTCTATGCTCTACTTGAATCCATGCTCTTACACAAGTCTGACCAAATCAAGGTGGTCTTGGGAGGGATGTTAAAGATCTGTTGGGGAATGCGGGCGTATCTGCTGATCGTCTCCCTGTGGCACGTGCTCCACAGCCTCAGGGTACGTCTACTCTACTTGAATCTATGCTCTTGCACAAGCCTGACCAAATTAAGGTGCCGGGGGAAGTCTTGACGAACTGTTGGCTAACCTCGGCAACACTGTTGAGGACCTCCTTTCCGGAGGACCTGAGCCTTTGTGAAGGTATTGACCTTGTTCGAACTTGCTATTGATGTTATTGACTTTGGAACCTCAATCCTAGAACTGTCAACGTCCGCCCTGTCTGGAACCGACCCCACATACTATAGTTACATCATCATTAGTGGCAGACATTGGCGCGAGAAGCTAGTACTACAGTAGTAGTATTTGCATCAACAACGGACAGAATCAATTTCATGTCATCGTCTATTTCCTTCTTTCTATAAGAAATTTATTCTGCGTGAGTGGGACGACGAAAATACCTTTACCCCTGGCTGTTAGGGGTTTTTCGTCTTCGTACGTATGTTATCGAAACGAATGGCCATGGCCCGGGGTGCGTGAGATTTGGGGATAACACAATGATACTTAGATATGTGTAAGGTGGCGACGTCGCAGGGGTAGTAACTTACAATCGATGATGCGGCTGTGCTCCACGTCGATCCTTAGATGATAATGCTCTCATGCTTTTCGTTTAGTTTCGTTATTACTCCCACTGACATGTTGATTGTGACGCAAAGGGCCCAAGGAGCCTGTGCCACTTAGAGGGACTTCACCACGCACAATGGGCCACCTTTTTTGCAAGCTTTCCGAGTCACTGTCTCATGGAAGGGATTGGATAAAGAATGCATCCCGAAATAATAATAAATTTATGAATCAAGACAGGACAGAAGGGTTCTGGGTTCCATGCGTAATGGCTGGACTCGGATGCGCCCTACTAGTAGAGGTTTGGCAGATGTGTGAGAAGTGATTGGTTTGTTTGGGAGATCAAACGGTCTCTATCCCAGCCACTGCACTGCAACACGACTGACCGAGCAGTCACACGGCAAGGCCCCTTCTCATTCCCATCGCATTTCATGTGTCCACGATGAAGCAAGCTCTAAGAGCGCGTGCGCGAGTCCGAAGGTAAAAGGGCTGGGATGCCTCAGTCAGAGAGACCAAGGTAGGGGCAGGGGAAGCGGGCGAGTCAAAATGAGGTAAGCTCAACCGCTATCGGGACGAAGCAGGGCATAATGACAGAGACAGAATCGATCTCCTGTTCTTCACCGCGAATGCATGACGGCACAATAGCATGGATTAGCGCAGTGAGGTTCGAGGAAGATGAAAATTTGAAGGAGAGAGGTCGCATGGAAGCGTTTGAGAGCTTCAAGAGGGGGTATACAAGAACAGGGGAGGAGCATAGTTCTGGAATCTAAGGGGCGAGATGGACTGTCAACAAAACGGCGATGTAAGGAGAGTAAGAGGACGTCGCGCGCCAAGTTACGAATTCAGACTAAATGAAGGAGTGGTCGTCCGAAGCTTTCGTGGAATCGAGCGTCGGCCGAGTTGAATATGAAGGAACTAAGGCGTATCTGGTGAGAAGGAGACTGCTTGTATACGTAGTATTAGAAACGGCAACATTCATGTATTGTCAGAGAAGTAATCGACCAGGAAGGGTGGGAAAAAGGGAATTGTATTAAAGATGGGCGTACTGTACTAGTCTTTGTTTGAAGTCCGTCACGCAGCTCTTAGACGAGGGGACGAGTCGGTGGTGTTGAAGGGAAGGGGCTGCGGAACGGAGGGACGACTCGGATGGGCAGGACTGCATTTACCCTAATACCGACCCAACGAATGATGCCAAGTCACATTAGAGCGTGGCGAGTCCACCAGCGTGTTACGGCTCAGCAGCGCCGTTCGACGGACGCGCGCACGACTTCGGAGTCTCACCAGATCTCAGGCTCACCAGCCGCGGAGCGAACCATCCCGTGTTCCGACTCCGTGTAACTTAGGCGCTAGTATGCGCAACTCCAGGCCGCAAGTCGTTTTCTCTCCTCAAGTTGGCCGTTCGGTCCAAGTGCGGAAAGTTGTCAGTCTTGGTTTATATTAACCCTGAAAATAGAAAGAACCAACCGAGAGAGATCCAAAAATCCATATGAAAGGAAAAAAAAAAGAAGTGATATCCAACGTAACGTCTTAGAATTCGGCGCGTATATCCGTCAAGTTCAATGGTGTGATGCGAGGAACTAAGGGAGAAAAAAACCGGTAGGTCGTGATGTAATGTAGAGTATGCTGGTGGCGTGTGAGAAAAGCGAGTCTATGGTGAAGGGAAAAAAAAGTAGCTTAAAACGTGACTTAGAATTTTAGTCCGTTTTGCAAAAAAAAAATAGTCCGTGGCATGTACTAGTGAATGACAGACATATCCAGGCGTGTGTGAAGATACTGGGGGAAAAGAGGGGGGGAAGCGTGCAGCATTCGGAGACGCGTCATTAGTTAGTATGAGAAGATCATCAACCACGGGT
>QLOZ01005968.1:2118-21207 GCA_003314065.1 Lactarius sp. MG50 | reverse complement strand
GCTACACGAGCTACATAGGCTACATAGACCTATGTAGCTTAGCAATCTTTTCTTGATGGAGCTATTTCTCTGCCAGACCTAGGGCATGACATGGGTGACCCACTGGCATGGGTGAGATTTCTCTCACCCGCAACCACACCCATCAACACCATCAGGAAAAACTTAGGGCCTGTTCAGTTCAGATTATTTTCAGATTTTTTGATAATCTGACGCGAGATTATTTCCAAGGTCAGTGGCCGCACATCACAGGAAATAATCTACCTACTACATTTGGAAATAATCTCGTGTCAGATTATCAAAAAATCTGAAAATAATCTGAACTGAACAGGCCCTAATGCTACTGACCTCAGTCCTCAAGAGAAAGACCGAGGAGCTACTGGCAGACAGTATTATACTATAAGTATCCGTAACGGGGGTAGGATTGGGTGAAAATAAATTTATTGTGAGTTGAGACGCATCAGGATTCAGGACGAACAGGTCGTCCATCTCGATCTGTCCTGCCGGCCCGGCCGTTGGCATGTCGCAGCGTGTGGCTGCGCCTCCTCCAACAGAAATTACAACATAAAAACTACTAGTACATGACCCCGTCCCCAACGTGCGATCTGCGGGCGCGCAGGCGGGTGTGCGTGCGGCGTGCGGGCGTGCGGTGTGTGGCGATCAGCCAAAAAAAAAACACAACCGCAAAATTCCGTGCGCAGCAAAGTGAGACCGTTCGAGAGCCTTTCTCGGTTGTGATTGTGATTTGAGATTGAGATTGTCAAAAAAACAGGTCTGGACCTATTTTTACTATCACGTTTTGGCTTTAAAATACCAGAGTGATTCAAAACGCAGTTTTTGAAAAGATCGCCACAACAAATTAGCTGATCTTTGCTCGGATATATCGCCCATATACTATCCAATCATGAACCACAAGAACAATTGAACAGTTTCCTTGTGGTTGCTTTGCGATCTTGCTGATATTACAGTGGAAAACATAAAACTGTCCAGGGTTCGAGCATCTCTCAATGGAGCATAAAACTTTCAGGGTATAATCTACATATATTATTTGGGGCTCGTATGAAATTTTATAGCGTCCAGAGCAGCAGGAGGGGAGATACAGACAAAAGAGTGAATTTGCTGATAATGTGATTTCGGCACCCATCATATTTCAAAGTCCGCTAACTTCGTGCCACGTGTCACGTCCGAGTCGCGTTACTTGGCTCTGCTGTAAAGGCCTCCCGTGAAGGCCTCCCGTGCAGGGGGTGAGCTATGAGGGCTTGGGTTGGCCCTACAAAGTTGAGAATACATCTTAAAGGTGTAGGTTCCATGCAAAGCAAATGTCAATTCGTCGTGTGCCTAGGCGGTGTCAGGTTTATGGACGGTCCGCTCTTAAGTAATCCAGTAGCCTACATGAGCTCATTCGCCAACTTCCTCACCCTCTTCATCCTCAACACCGATCCAATTCTCCGAGTCTGTCGAACTGTACTCCTCCACTGCGTCCCTTCGCACGAGCCGATGTACACGCCCGTGACCCTCGAACATCCACCGGTAGGGGTGGACATCAAGATCGTCAAGGCACCATGCGATGAAGCGTTCGCCATTCTCGTCTTCGTCCGCGAGCTCGATGTTCCAACCGAGGAAGAGGCACATACCATCAAGGTAAGCTGTGATCCCCTCTCTACGCCCGTATTCCATGTGGTACGTTTCGATCATGCCGTATGTGGCGCCGCGGCGCAGGAGCACGTCAATGCCAGATGCCGGGTCAAGGGGAGTCGCGGCACGGTAGTTGGGTGGCTCCCAGGTGGGTGGGACCCATTCGCCTTCGTACTCGTCATTGGAAGTGTCATCGTAGTCCTGGAGTCCTTCGTCAACGTCGTCGTCGTCGTCGTACATACCCCAATAGTCATCCTCAGCAGAGTAGTCTGGGTCATCGTCTTCGGCGTCAGATTCGCTGTCACTTCGCAGTGGAGGGAAAATCTCCGCCCATGGATCCACCAGGTCTGGAAGCGGTGACGGTCGTGAGGAACCGATCACGCCTCCTGGCTTGCCCTTAGCAAGGACAGAGAGAAGGTTCTTGAGAACAAAGAGGGGAAGTGGGCGGGACCGAATGGCAGCGCGGCAGAACGGACATGTCTTCTTGCGAAGAATAAGAGGTAAGGGTTCGTCAATGTTCATTTCGTCCTGAGGTACGGGAGCGTTGCGGAACCAATCTTGGAGGCATCTCTGGCAAAGAACGTGGCCGCAGGGGGAAAGACTGAAAATAATGACTTAAGGTAGGAATACGTGTAAATTCACAACCCGCTCACGCAAAAGGCTTGGAAAGTGTGTCGATGCATATCTGGCATTGCAAGGTTCCTTCGATATTGGATGTGAGCTAGATGACCGTCAATCAAGGTCTTCGCTCTGGTGCAAGTTATTATACCTCGTCTGCCTGTCTAATTTTCGTCTCCAACACCTCTATTTGGGATAGCTGCTCCTCATGACTCTGTAGATAGGAAGATCAGAAATGGGGTCGAAACGATACTAGTGTCCGTTTGGCAGACCTGATGCATTGAACGCAGTTCGTTCTTCTGAGTTAAGATGGTCTATCATAACGTCAGGAAGAAGCGAGGTGGGTAACGAGCCACCCACGTTTGCCTGCTTTTGGATGATTTTGGTGTGAGTGACTGCTTGCTGGGTAGATTCAATGAACTGCACAATAGACCATAAATGAAAAACGAGCAGACCTTCTTGAGTGCCTCTAAATCCCTCTTCATCCTATTGAACTCCATTGCGACAATAGGCCCACCATAGGTGGACGGAGGCCCCGCTTCATCGTCCGATACCGCAGCGACGCTTGATGCTTTGGCGGAAGAGTGTTTACCTTCGCGAGACACTTCTCTCTTGCTGCGTGGGATACTACGAACGATGTTGGAGGGTACATCGGAGAGTGAACTTGAGACGCCATGCCTCTGCTTGGAGGACCTGTGCGAGCGCTCCACAAACGTGTCAATAGATGGACCTGGACGAGGAGCGGGGTTTGAAGGTGTGTTCAGGGACGAGGAGGCGTGTTTCTTCTTTCTGCGGTGTTTCTCGCCCCTGGATGTAGGTATGTCGTCGTCATCGGACAGAGCATGGGCTTGTTCGCGAGATCCTTCGCGGTTTCTCTTGGGCAAAAAGAGGAAATCATTTTCAAGAGAGTGATTCTCGTGCATGTGAGAAGAAGGACGACGTCGAGAAACGGTCGCGCTTGATTCCATTGGTTGATTATGCTCCCTTATGAAACGCGTGCTATATGAGATCAGACGAAGCATGCTTGAGCGCAGGAAGGAAGGGGTAGTCAAGTCGAGGATTGGCTCACTGGCTTGGAGTGCAGTTAGTGGGAAGTGTTGATGGTAGTGTTGCTCTGAGCTAAGCACCTTTGGCCTTCAGACTATAGGGGTGTGCTCACTCACGAGACCGGCCTGTTGCCGCACCGTGACCCGAAAACGAAACAAAAGGCGCCACATGACATGCCACACGTCCGAGTCGCGTCGCGTGTGTCAATTCATTTCCTTTACTAGGAACTTTTCCTAACTATGCTTCATTCATGGTCATGGGTGCGAAGTCCCGCGGTATGTTGGTTAAATAGACGTTAACATGGATGTTGACGCCTTTAGCACCTTTTCAAGGTTCTGCAGTGCCGCGCGTTGTTAATCGTAATGCATAATCATCTATCGAAACTCATTGTCTCATCTCCAACTTTCCGGTCTTTACTAATGCCAATATTTGCGGAAACATAGACGGTGCCATTCGAGACGACGGCCTGAGCTGTGGTAGAGGGATGGCCTCTGTGTTATCAGATAATATGCTTCTTTTAAACCCGATCGTTCGTTTTGACCATGATCGCTACAGTATGGGAGGGTTTTGGAGAAATTGCCTCTACCGCCGCGTCGGAGAACGAAGATAAGATGTTACTTGATTTTCCGAAAAGGAGATATTATCTGTTTTCTGTCGATGTGTTTTTGTGCTAAGCTTCGGTCGCTGAGGCATGACAACCCAGATTTCGCTGATAAGGATGCCGTACTGTACTGTACTGTACTGTACTGTACAAGTACAGAGACATCTGACGTCTTCAGCATTATGTACGCAACACACGTACATTACGTCACATGTCACAATCGAGGCCAAATCAAGTAGTTATCGATCGGTCTAGCTACAGGGAATCTTCCGACGAGTACGTTACTACTCCATCCCATAACTTATTTAACTTAACCTCGAGGACCTGAAAATTTCTCGCCCACACTTGAAGAGAGACCAAGAGCCATGTCCACTTCAAAAGGTCGCGTTCTCCTCGCCTACTCTGGTGGCCTTGGTGAGTGACCCCGCGATCGCAGATTGTCACTAGCGCTGAAACACTTATAGATACATCGTGCATCCTTGCATGGCTCATTGAGCAGGGATACGAGGTCTATGCCTTCCTGGCAGACGTTGGTCAGGAGGAGGTCAGCCATAGCCAGAATCAATGAGAGCCATTAATCATCCCCCACGAAGGATTTCGAGGCCGCCCGTCTGAAAGCCCTTGAAGTTGGAGCGAAGAAGTTCTTCCTCGAGGTTTGCCGGACATACTTATTTACGTCTACCGCAGGCACTAAACGAACTGCGTGCAGGACCTCAAGCGTGAATTTATTACCGAACTCATCTACCCGGCCGTTCAAGCCAATGCCATCTATGAGGTTAAGTTTTCTTTTTCAAGATATCGTTGAGATTTATCTGATTGGTCATTCCTTGATAGAATGTGTACCTTCTCGGGACCTCGCTAGCGCGTCCTGTTATTGCTCGAGGAATGATTGCTATCGCTGATAGGGAGGGTTGTGAGTAAGTGCGTCTAACTGCTTGGGGAATGCAGAACGCAACTTCCATACTTTCAGCTTCGTGTCTCATGGCTGCACGGGGAAAGGGAATGATCAAGTCCGATTCGAGCTCGCCTTCTATGGCCTGAAGCCGGATATCAAAATCATTGCACCCTGGCGGATCCCGGGTAGGCTCTCTTCATTTCCTGTTGTAGAGAGAAATAGGACTGAACCCTCGCGAATGAACTGAACACAGAGTTCTACCACCGGTTCGCAGGGCGTCAGGCCTTACTCTCCTACGCTGCGGAGAAACAAATCCCTGTTCAACAGACAGCTGCTAAGCCTTGGTCGACGGACGAGAACCTCTTCCACATATCGTACGAAGCCGGAATTTTGGAGAACCCAGACATCACACCGCCTCCTGATATGTGGAAGCTCACTTCTTCTCTCGAAAGCGCCCCTGCCACCCCTGAATCCATCTCGATCGAATTCAAGGCTGGTCTACCAGTGAAATTGACTGTGGGCTCGACGACGCACACAGATGCTGTCGATATCTTCTTCGCCTTGAATTCATTAGGTCGTAAGCACGGCATCGGGCGCATCGACATCGTCGAGAACCGCTTCATTGGTGTCAAGTCGCGCGGATGTTATGAATCCCCTGGCGCTACCATCCTGCGCGCAGCACATATCGATCTGGAGGGATTGACTCTCGATCGGAACGTCCGTGCAATCCGAGATCAGTTTGTTACCGTTGAACTGAGTCGCATCTTGTACAACGGTCACTTTTTCACCCCGGAACGCGAGTTCGTCACGAGCGCTATCCCCGCGAGCCAACGCACAGTGAATGGCGTTGTCCGACTGAAACTGTATAAGGGTAACGTGGTCATTGAGGGCCGATCGTCTGATGAGGTATGCTGCAGGGCTACCGCTCGTCGTGTCGCTTACGGGTTTGTTTAGGGTCTATATGACGAGAAGCAATCATCTATGGATGAGTTGGGAGGCTTTGAGCCAACTGATACGACCGGGTTCGTCCAGATTGAATCTATCCGCATCAAGAAGTACGTCAGACACTGCATTTTCCTATATTGGTGTTAATAACCGTATTGTGATAGATGGGCACAGGCAAACATCCGCAGAGGACAGGCTGGGGTTGAGCCCAAGGACGTTTACGGCACCCGTGTTTGAGTTACTTGGTGCCATGTATTAAAGAAATTCAAGCAGTTAGCGATGGTCAATTTTTGTGTAGATCAGATCGTACAAATCTATGTGTTGCTTGTGCGTTTTATGTGACCGTGAGCGACAAGCACTCCCCGCAGAGGGCAAACGCGCGCGAACTCCATGACCAAAACCAGTTTCTGTCGACGCCAACTCGACCCCCAGGGCCTGAATTTCTAGGTACCGCTCCTGCCCCACTGGCTCATCTAAACGTCTTCAAGACTTTCAAATCCTCGCTCACATCCGCGACGGCCGTACGTTATTCTAGATGGACAAGGATAACAAAGAGGATTTCAGTTTCGGCCGCTCTTGTGATCTCAAAGTTCCGGTGACCTTTCGAATGTGTGTGCTGTGTTCCCTCGGGTTCCTTACCTTTTTGATAATTCAATGTAGATCTCAGCTCGAAGGCGTGCGTCACCCTCGACCTTTCACAGAACTTATCGAAAGACCAGAGCTGCGTTTCCACGGGGTCCAGTCTCCGTAAGTTCGGCGTCTTAATTGTCTTCTGGAGCCCTTCCCCTCCAAACTTCCTGACATCTCAAATAGCACACTTTCAGATATCTACATCACCTGCCAGCTCCTTGCGGACAACAAGCCCCTGACCATTCCATTCCGGACATCGTACAAGACATTCAAGAATACTTATACGTCAGCGTCGCATCGTTGCCTCCAGTTCGGGACATCCATAGATGACCATTTCTTATTAGGTGGAACGAATGGATAACGCTACCAATCCGCTATTGCGACCTCCCCCTCAGCTCACAGATCACATTTACAGTGTGGGATATAGCTGGGCCTCGCGCAGCGGTACCTGTAGGCGGCACGACTTTCCGGCTATTCAGCAAGAAATGGTATGTGTTGTTCTGTACTCGTGGGGTACCGTGGCGCTGATAGGTAGCTCTTCGGGCTGGCAGGACCCTGCGGAGGGGAAAGCACCGACTGTTATTGTGGCCGGGCAAGGAAGCCGATGGAAGTATGGAAACTACGACGCCGAGCAAGTCAGGTACCGAGGATGAGATGGGGAGGTTGGAGAAGGTGCGACTCTCCCCTGTCCATCGAGGCTGCGTTAGGAATATGAATTGCCGTGCATTTTTTAGCTTGTGAAGAAGCACGAACGTGGTGATATGCCCAAGTCGGAGTGGCTCGATAAGTTGGTTTTCCGGAGGATGTCAGAGATTCACGCGGTGCGTCCATACATACCGTCTCGTATTGCACATACAGCTAAACGAAATGAAGGTGGAGACTGAAAAATCGAACAACCTCTATCTTTATATTGATTTGCCACGCTTTGATTTCCCCGTTATTTTCAGCGAGCTTGTACGATTCTTTCCGTGCGTTTATTGCATCGTTTAACTCGTTAGCATACAGGAAGCTGTCGCCTCGACCTCCCAGCCACCGGCTCCGCCGGCTGCGACGCATGCTCCAGTGCCTCCTCTCCTTCCGGCATCATTTCACACCGACCCCTACATGTGGGCAGTTGCAGATCCCGACATACCACGCGATAATCCCGTCGAAGATAAGCACCGTCGTCTCGTCCGTAGTCACCGTAGTAGCCCGTATGACCGCGAGCTCAAACCCAACACGAAATTGCGAGATGACCTCGGGGTGCGCCCCACCTTTCATCCCGGATAAACATTGACTGAAATGACGATTGTGTCTTCTAGGATATCTTGAATTACGCGCCTAGCCGACTCCTAACATCAGAGGAGAAGGATCTTGTCTGGAAATACCGCTTTTACCTCGCGCGTGACAAACGTGGTCTTACCAAGTTTGTAAAGTCGGTGACATGGCGAGACCCGATGGAGGTGAAACAGGCGGTGGAAGAATTGCTTCCTATGTGGACCGAAATTGATACGGATGATGCACTAGAACTTCTGGGCCCCGGAACTGTTGACTCGCGAGTGCGGGCTTTTGCGGTCAAACAACTGGCTAGGGCCGACGATGATGTAAGTATCGTATTTCGTGTAGCGGCTCTTCTCCTGATCCATTCATTGTATCCAGGAACTCATGTTATATCTGTTGCAACTAGTCCAAGCCCTCAAGTTCGAGAGCTCTGCCAGCGACACAAGGTCATCGCGTTCGACGGCGAGCGCTGTATCATATGATGACAGCGGCCTCGCAGACTTCTTGGTCACCCGCGCTGTGAAAAATCACGTTCTTGGATATAGGCTGTACTGGTACTTAACCGTAGAAGTTGCTCTGGAGGATCGGCAGATAGGGAAGATGTATGCCAAAGTCATCTTCAATTTCCGAGAGCGATTGCAAAAGGTGTGACTTGTTCTTCTGTCTCGGCTTAGCGGGCTGTGCTCAAAGTTCGTTATGTAGATAGAACCGGAACGTGACGTGCTTCTCGGTCGCCAGGCCGAATTTGTCACTTCTCTGGCTAAGCGTGCCAAGGAGTTCAGCAATCAAAAGGAGCCGCGACCCAAGAGAATCGAAAAGCTGCGCTCGTTTCTCGCTGATTCAAGAAACAACCTCCTTTCCATGGCGCCCCTCCCTCTTCCACTCAACGGAAATATCGAGGTGGTAGGGATTATTCCGGAGAAGGCTTCAATCTTCAAGTCCAACCTTTCCCCGCTCTTACTGTATTTCAACTGTTCGGACGGATCAGAATATCCCATCATTTTTAAGGACGGGGACGATTTGCGTCAAGATCAGCTTGTGATCCAGCTTTTCACTCTTATGGATCGGTTGCTCAGGCAGGAGAATCTCGACGTAAAATTGACGCCGTATCCTGTACTTGCAACGGGACCACAGCAGGGCATGATGCAATTCATCCCAAGCAAAACCATCGCCAGCATCGTGAGCGAGAACGGGACGCTCCTAAACTATATGCGTGCGCATCACCCTGATGAGGGTAGTGTTGGGACATATGGCGTCGATCCGGGCGTCATTGACACGTTTGTTCGTAGCTGTGGTAAGTCTTTAGACTCGTTGGATGATATTCTTCATTTTATCTGCGTCTCAGCGGGATATTGCGTGGTCACATATTTACTCGGCGTTGGAGATCGTCATCTGGACAATCTACTCGTCGCGCCGGATGGTACGCATTAATTATCCTATCATGTCGATAGGGTTCGTGGGTTGACATCCACGTCAGGCCATTTCTTCCATGTCGACTTTGGCTACATCCTCGGGCATGATCCGAAATTGTACCCACCAGCGGTGAAGGTTTGCAATGAGATGGTTGACGGCATGGGGGGCGTGCACTCGCAGCACTACGCACGCTTCACGAATTTCTGCTTTACAGCGTTTAGTATCCTTCGGCAGAGTGCCAATCTCATTCTCAATCTCGTTACCCTCATGGTCGATGCAAACATTCCTGACATAATGGGCCGCAATGTTCACGAGCTGTTGCAGGAGAAGTTCATGCTGGATCTCACCGAGGAAGAGGCAATTAAGCATTTCGAGACCCTCTTGAATGAGACGTCTTATTTCACGAAGGTAGTAGATCGGTTCCACGACATCGCCCAGTACTGGAGGAGCTAGATGTACTGTAGCTAAGCTAACACTGTGTTCGTTAATTTAAGTTTCAGCGTGGCGGACTTTTAATTTCACGCCACACTGATTGCCCGTCTAAATTCTAAATTAGGAAGCATCTGTCCGCTGCTGTTCGATTGTTGTTATAAAATGGCTCGCGGAGTCGCATCCCCTGGCCCCGCATCCCTTCCCAGAGTCTCGTTTGTCAAAGTTGTTGGTGAGAGCTCAACAGCCCGCAGCGGTGTGCACGACAATCAACAGCGTTCTTATGGATGTACGTGAATGCGCTTTTCCTCTAGTGCGCTTGCTCATCGGGGTACAGACAACGACTTCTCTCTGTTCGAAAGACCTCAGCACTACATTCGGTACATTGGTGCGCGCTCTCCTCTGCACCATGTCTCAGAACTGAATGTGTTGGATAGAACCACTTGAGAGTGAGCTCGCGGTCCAGGTCGAGTATGACATGGATGAGCAAGGTGCGCGTTATTGAGCTGGAGCATGCATGTACGTTGCTAACAACTCGGACAGACCAGGAGTGGCTCGACGCCCTCAACGCTGAACGCAAGAAGGAACAACTAGACAAGATATCATATGAGGCGTTCGAGATTGTGATGGACAGATTGGAGAAGGAGTGGTTTGACTTGGTGTGCGATGATTCATCCTCCTTCTCGGTCCTAACCTGTCCCGTTCGTAGACGAAAAATATCCCGAAACCCGACTTGGCCCTGCCTTCAGAAGACTCAACTTGCGCAATCTGTGACGACTCTGAAGGAGAGAATACTAATGCCATAGTCTTCTGCGATGGGTGCAACCTAGCCGTCCATCAAGGTATATCTGTGCGTGATCAAGGCAACCCATATCGGTCTAACCTATGCTTCTTCAGATTGTTATGGCGTTCCTTACATCCCAGAAGGGCAGTGGTTATGTCGGAAGTGTACAGTGTCTCCAGAGAACCCTGTGGTGCGTTTCAACATTGTCAGGTATCGGAAAGTTCCTGATGTCCATATGTAGTCCTGCTTTCTCTGTCCGAACGAGGGTGGCGCATTCAAACAGACTGTTCATGGTGAATGGGTTCATCTACTCTGCGCAATTTGGATTCCAGAGACCCGTGTTGCGAATGAGGTCTTCATGGAGCCTATTACGGGGGTTGAGCGTATATCCAAGCAACGCTGGAAACTGGTCTGTCTGGACTCTTGTATCATGTATTGTTGCTCAATTTCGAGTCCCAGAAATGTTCGGTTTGTGATATTAGAGAAGGGGCGTGCATCCAGTGCAGCAAGAACTCCTGTTTCCTTGCATATCATGTCACCTGTGCACGCAAGGAGAAGTTCTTAATGCCAATGAAGGCTTCATCTGGCTTAGAACCCCCACCTTTGCAGTGCTTTTGCGAGAAACATATGCCTGTTCGTCTCAGCTCTACTTTTTTGATACACTTATTGACTATTCCTCAAGCGCGAAAAACTCGAAGCACGCACCGAGGCCTTAAAAGCCGAGGCCGCGCTAGAACATTCCGATGCAAAGTCAAGCAAGTCAGCCCGCGCGTATGCTAAGACGTACAAACCCGGGCCTCCTGTCGTGCCTTCGCTCATCCTGTCCCGCATCCTCCAGTACATCAACAAGATCGTTATCCGTAAGCGCAGCGAGTTTGTCGAACTCGTTTGTCGGTACTGGAGCCTGAAGCGTGAGGTGCGTAGAGGCGCACCCCTCTTGAAGAGGCTTCATCTGGAGCCTTGGACTGCATCGGCGGGCGTCCGTGTTCAAACGGACGAGGAAAAAGTAGCAAAGCTAGAGGTGCGTGCTGCGCCTTGCAGTTGAAATTCACGATTTCATACAATGTGGTCCAGCTTACGAAGCGCTTGCGGAAGGACCTGGCTGATGTGCGGACCCTCGCGGAGCTCAGTCGTAAACGCGAGAGCCGTAAGCTGAGGCAGGCCCAGATCGTCCAGGAGGTACTCAACCAGGTCGTCTTCGCACACGAGGCAGGGCTTCGCATGGCATTCGAAAACGTTGTTGCGTTCGTGCATTACCTGTCAATCTTAGCACCTCACTTAAAGACTTCTGCAGGTTTGATCGCCAAGGTTTTTTTAAGAATCCCATCTCAAAATCCCAGCTTCCCGATTATTTCGATGTCATTCAGCGGCCAATGTGGTGGGGAGCCATTGATGAGAAGCTTGATCGGCACGAATATTGGGATATCGACGTATTCAGGGTGCGCCTTCCATGATCCGTCATTTCTTCACCCTGACTGGCATATCCAGGCGGATATAAGCCTTGTCGTCGACAACGCGATGCGATACAATGAGCCTGGGACGCCATATTACAAGGCGGCCCAGCGCATCAAGGCGAATTCGGCAACACTACTAGCGGAGCTCGATAGATTGAAAACTTCAGCATCTTCAGAGCTCATTGGTTCAGAGCTCATTGGCTATAACGAGGTTATTGATAGTCTCGTGCAACAAAATAACTCCTCCATCGGCGATCTCGAACCCCCGTCGGCAATGCTTGATCTCCTTACCTCCCTAAACATTGCCGACGACCTCAACATTGTGTTGCGCTCAGACCCACTCCAATTTTTGCTCGCATACGAACTCCCGGAGGTCAAGCCTCTGCCCGTAGCCCCACTACCGCCAGCCCTCCTACCTCGCAAGACCAAACGCGAGCGCAAGGTCGAGCTTGCAAAAAGGCGTGCAGAGCACCGTGCAGCCATGGCAGTGGTACCTACTGCCGGAGCTGATTCTGAAATGGTCGATGCTTCATTTGGTTCCCGTGCGCCTACACCTACTTGTCTCCCAGGGAAGTTGGCAGCAGTGGCGGACACCGATCCAGGAGGGACAACGGGGATGGCGTACTCCCTTACCAATGTTGGAGCAGAAGTCGGACCCGGAGTGGAGCAAGTCCTCGGCAAGCGCAAACGCGCCAAGCTGGCAACCTCGCAACCCGGCACAGATGCGGAAGTCTTAACAGATATCAACCCGAAGGACTCGTTCGCACTATTTGACAAGGGATGGATATTAGATCCCGGTGTGCGCCGTGGTGGGCGTGCGCGGGTCGAGCGACAACCCCTACCGCCGCCTCTACCGAAGAAGCGGCCCAAGGGTGCGTATAATTGTGTCGCCTTCGTTAGTTTGCGCGGAAGGGGTGAGGTACTTACTCACTGTTTGCAGTCGTAAAGGCGGGTGCAATCGAAACTTCTATGGCAGAAAATGGTAGTGCCGGAGCAGGCCTATCGATGGATTACTCTCCCTATGCTGCTGATCAGAGTACCGGGTCGGGTACGCCGAGCTATTACCACCAGACAATCGGGGTCTCGCGCGAGATGGACAACCCAGACGTCCTCAGCGAGACCGTGGTTTGGCCGCCCGAGGACGACGAACTTAGGGCCTTTACAACTGATAGCGGTAGATTTCTCTCAGGGCCTGGGGTTATCCCAGTGCAGGAGGCACTGCCCTTGCCCTTGCCACATGGTGTTGAGCACGAGCAGAGTATCCAACGTGATGAACCAGGGTCATCCAATGATCAACGACCTGTAGTGACGACCCAGCCGCAACCCAAGGAACTCGAACGCGCCCCAGAATCAAGCTATGCGCTGACACATACTACGACAGAACCTCGACACGCGGTTCATGACGGTGTCATCCACGCAGAGCAACCCAAAACGCCACAGCCCACGGAACTCCCACTCCCTGGAAGTGGAAGCGACCAGCCAGCCACACCTCTCACACTAGCAGAGGCGAAATTGAAGTTCAGACTTGAGCCCAATATGACTCTTTCACAGGACCCCGACGGGAAGCTTGTCATTCAAGAACTGGACTCTCCGGTAACACGTCGTGAGAAAGCTATGCGAAAGAAGCGAGCCCGCTCCCAACTTGCTGCACCTATCGTTGCCGCGTGCTCTACACTAGACGGTTCGGACCTCAGCTCACTGAGCGAACTAAGCGAGGACGACGACGGGAAAGTGCACGTCAAGAAGGATGAGACGAGGACGAAGATGGCCCAGCCTGGGGAGGTCATGCTCGAGGACGGCAAGACTCTGGACGGTGGAACTTTGGGTGCGATAATTGCTTCTTATATGCCTCGAATCGTGATCGCTGACTTCGACTTGTAGTTTGGGCAAAAGCTAGTGTGTTTTGCTCTTGACATTTCATATGATTGCGCCTACTCATCCCTTTAATCATCAGAGAACTTCCCATGGTGGGCTGCTGTTATTTTCGAGCCAGACGACCCGACAGTGCCGCCGAAGGTACTCAAATCTCGTCCCACCAAGTCCAAGTCGCCAATGGGTCATCATCTTGTACGCTTCTACGATTCGTCCAAGTCGTGGTACGTATGTTACTGACTCGAGTATGGCCTTGATTCACCAAATGCGTCTTAAGGCAATGGGTTGAACTCGACCAACTTCTATTACTTGGCGAGAATGATGGTGAGAGCAAGTGAGACCATCCCTTTTAATGCACAGTAACATCACTTTCGCGCAGACCTAGACCAATCACTCTTAACAACCTCCAAGAGACAGAAATTCAGCTCCGCAAAGATGCGCCAGGGTTGCAGAGAGTCATACAGGTACACTGTTCCCTTGGAATGTATTAGAGCTTCCATTGATGCCTTCGAGCTAGGCAGGCTAAGATGGAGATGGAGACTGAAGATGACGTGGCTATCGAGGGAAATGCTGATACGTCATCCACTACCACAGCATCGATGGCGGTTCGAGAATTTCAATCAACCACAAGCACGGACGCAAAGATGGCTGCTACCGGGAATGATGAGCTGCAAAACGGCACTATAACGCTGTGATTGCGACATTCCTCTATGAACACCAACCAATTCTTGCTTTGTTGCTGTCTGCATAGTGCCTGTAGGTGACATGTTCCTAACCGAAACAATCATTTCAGCAGCGCATTCGCCGTTAAGTCTCTGAATTGTCACTTTCCCTCATCCTCTATACTCAAACAGGTTGCCGGTGTGGTATCGTTCGCTCACTAGGGTGACGCGGAATAGTAATGGGAATGATTGCTGTGTTGTCATGTATCAACTATAACATCACCAGAATGCTGGCAGCATGCAATGTTCTGGTTTATAGGCCCATGTTTAGATTACTTAAAAAGAATCTATAGCACTGACCACATCAGCCATGCAAGATCTGCTGTAGTCATCCACTGCCTGATACTTTGATAGGGCATTGTGTTGAAGTTGAGGTTAGGACTTGGATCACTGGAATTGGTTTGGGATCTGAGTAGGTTTGATTAATTTATAATTTTACCATAGACACTTTCTTGTATGTGATTTGACCATAAGTGTGATGCCTTTAGGGTGTGGGTATGATATAAAGTAGGGGCCACTAGGAACTGACACCCTTATGTAAGCCTCAACCCTAGGGTTTAGGTCATGTGAATTTTTCAAATTTTGGGAATTGGGGGATTGTTGATGGATGCTGCAGGTGCTGATGCCAGTGCTGACACTGCTGCCCCTCATCTGCTGCCATGGTTCAGACTGTCATTACTATGTTTCCCCTTCTGTTTATGTTGTGAGTGTCATGTGACCAAAGTGTCATGAGATTCCACAGGTCACCCCTCCCACTGGGAGCCCTAGGGCAGAACCAGCAGGGTGATGCATTCCTCTCTTCCCTTTATGTACACATTTTTCCTTCATGACTCAGCCCAGGGTGACTTGTGTGGTACCTTGCTTACAAAAGTCTTTACCTTGTTACAAAGCCTAGTAGTTCATTACATCAGGATTGTCCAACATTTCCTTAGCAGGACTTATAACAACTTATTATGACTTATTTAACATTTCAAGTATGCTCAAGTAAAATTTTGATAAGGAAGACCCTACTTGGCCCAAGTAAAATTGACTTGGCACAAGTAGGGTCTTCCTATGAATTAGCTTATCTGCACTTATATTTAACTTAGCTGCACTTATTGTCAGTCTTATTGATGCACCTGGGTGTTAAGTCTGGTTAAGTGCATTGTTAAGTGCATTGTTAAGTGGCAGACTAAGTCAGGCCAGTTCAATTCAAGTAAGTTTAAGAGTTCTCAAGTGACTCAAGAGAGGATTTAAATAGTGTTAAATTCATTCAATTGAAATTGACTATGGTACAACAGGCTCTTCTAATTAAGTATCATATAACTATTAATACACCCCACAAGTTGAGTGTTAGCTGGCAACACAGCAGCAATGGGTGCAGCACGAGGTGTGATGCAGCGGTGGGTGGTGACACGGGGTGGGCGGCGGCAGCGGGTGGTGTGCAGGGTGCGACACAGCAGTAGGTGGCAATGCAGGGTGCACTGCATAGGTGGGTGGCGACGCGAGGTGCACTGTAGCAGCAGGTGGCGATGTGAGGTGTGACGCAGTGGTGGGTGGTGATGTGGGGTGTGATGTGGTGGCGGGTGGCAACATGGAGTGCAATGTGGCGGCAGGTGGCGATGCAGGGTGTGACACGGTGGCAGGTGGCAAGGCAGGGTGCGATACGGTGGCAGGTGGCGACGTGGGGTGTGACATGGCGGCGGGTGGCAATGCAGGGTGCAACACGATGGCAGGTGGCGATGTGATGGCAACAGGTGGCGATGCGGTGGCACGGCGATGACCAGTGGCGACCGGCGATGTGATGGCTAGGACGTGCTGGCAACGTGCTGGCAACATGGTGGCTGCACAGATGTGGTGGCTTGTGGCGGTGACTGGCAGCGATGTGGTGGCTATGTGGCAGCGATGTGGACGTGGTGGCAACATGGCGGTGTCGTGTAACTGTAAGGGGGTATTGTTAGTTAGGAATAATATGAACAAAAAAAAAAGAAAAAAAAGAAAAAAAACCCAACTTGCACTTGTGGGCAAGAGGGAGGCATAGAAGCAAACCACCCCCAGCCGCATTTGCAAGCAGGGGGGTGTGGGTTGGTGACAACATGGCAGCGGGGTGTCATGTGCGAGAGCAGGTGCTTGTGGTGGTGGCGATGCAGTGGCGATGTGGCAGCTGGGTGTTATGTTCGAGAGGGGTGGCCATGGTGGTAATGACACAGCGGTGATGTGGTGGCGACATGATAGTGGGACGTCGTGTTTGAGAGGGGTCGCCGCAGTGGTGGCAGCACAAATGGTGACATGGCAATGCGGCATGGGTTCAAGGGGGGTGACACAGCGCAGAGCACTGTCACTGGCAGGGACCTGTGTGGGGGAATTATAAGTTAGTAACTGGAATGGATGGATGAAAAAAAACCAACCAAGGATGGCATGCGATTGAGCGTGCCGCAAGTGGGCTGAGTTGAACTGAGTAACTTGGAAAGTGGGCAAGAGAGGGTTACCAACAAGTACAAATATAGACAAACAATTACATGGGCAGCTTGAGCATGCACACTCCTGCCAAGTCCGGTTCCCAGTTATTTCTGGAAATCCAACTTAGAAAAAAAAAAAAAAACTTGAAGTCAGTGCTGCATTTAAGTGGACTTAACTGAATATTTAGCTACTTGGTGGGATAACCTGTTGTCTTAGCTGATTACATATAATTATGTACTTGGATGTCCATCATGTCCTTAAATTAATTAGATCACAGACTTGGATCACTTACTCTAATGTCATTCCTTAACAGACAATTCTCCAAGTTGAAATTAAGGAAATTTGACCTTCCTTTGAGGATTTGGTGTACTTAGCAATGAATTAAGTCACATAAGTTGTCTAAGTATTTGTTGGACTTTGCTGATGCTACAAAGGGAGGTGACATGTCTGAGTTGATGTGTCTCTCATAGTAGGCTACTTAAGGACTCCAAGAGCTGGAGAAAGGCCTCCAGCTCTTAGCTTAGTTCCTGTACCCATGTCTAGCTCCTGACCTCAATCACACATGACTTGACCATCTTCTCTTGACCAAATCAGATCAATCTCCTCTCCTATCTTGAACCTCATAAGTGATAAGTATTAGAACAAGATCAACCAATCTCAGATGATTGATGCTGTCCCATTCCACACACCATGGACCACCCTTATAGGAACAGGAATACATAGCATACCAATAGATAAAAAGGCATGATAACCATGTAGTAACCCTCAGATTGTTATATCACATCTGAGGGTAAGTGTGTCTAGACCACCATAACACTACTGTTGCTTACATGTACAGTCGACTCTCTCATAACCCATACCTTTGATAACCCATACTCTCCCAAACCCCATAGGTTTTTGGAATGACGATGTTGGTATGTGGGGGATTTTGCCCCATAACCCATAACTCTCCAATACTCAATAACCCATAGTTTTGTTGAGCAAAAACCCATACATTTTGATAGGAAAATAATAGTGATTTTGTCGGAATGCCCCAAATCACCCTTTTCTGGACTGGCATTGTGCTGCTGCCACGCTTACCTGGTCACTGGCTTGTTAGTACACTTTCTTATCTTATCTTCCTTATCTTTTATTGCTCTCATACTCAATGTAGTTTAGTTTACTTATTACATACAGTGAATAGACAGCAAAGGCTGGATGGAGAGTAGCCTGGCCGGCCATGCAGTCTGCAGCACACACAACACCTCAGCCCTACAATTTCATGCATTGACTTGAAACGACGAAAAGAAGTTAATTTCATCACAAGATGAACATTGGTTGGATCATGAAGCAAATCTAGTAAATGAGCATTGGATCATAGATGTTTTTGGACGACACTTCAGACTACAAGGAGGGTTTGAAAAGACTAAATAAGGAGGAGCAGGGTGCCAGTAGGCACCTAGGCTACCATGATGCTTTACTTTATCTCGAAAAATTTGAATCTATTTTTAGTACCTCCCCACAACCCCATACTCTCCCAAACCCCATAGCTCCTGGCTGTGACGAAGGGGTATGGGTTATGAGAGAGTCAACTGTACTCCAGTTCCTTGTCTATAGGTTCATGGTGCAATACAGATTGTTATATCACATCTGAGGTTCCTTGTCTATGGTTCTAATAGGTTATGGGCCTTTTGCTGCCTCACCACATCAGCTTGTTCACAAGAATCCTGTGGTCTTTTTGGGTCTTTTTGGGTCTTTTCATCTGGTCCACAAGACCACAAGACCAAAAAGACCAAAAAGACCCCACCAGATGAAAAGACATACTCAAATTTTTTTATGATTAAATACTAAAAAATACTAAAAATTTATTTAATAAATTTTAAGGCTTGACATGAGTTATGTGTTATGATCTCCCTCATGGACTGCCCAGACTGCCTTCCCATTAGTGAGTGGGACTGCTTACAATACTATGCTTACCTTCTGCCTGCGACTCATAGACTGATTACTGTATGTGCTTACGGACTGCTGACTGATGCGCAGCGATGCACTGACTGATTGTCTTGGCATCATGACTCATGCTGGTTGATCCATGGATTGGCCTGCTACTATACTTAGATCCTGACTCACTCTGACTCATATCAGTACTATACTTAGCATGGAATGTTCTTGCATCAGTTAGATGCATAAAGTCTTGTGGTCTTTTTGGGTCTTTTTGCTCTTGTGAGCTTGTGGCACAAGTTGACAAGCTTCACAAGTTTCAGTCTTCAACAGATTATTACATAAAAAATAATATCTAACATAATTCACACTAGCATATCTTTTTTATTAAAACACTGTATGTATAGTATATAGTATAATATAATATAAAT
>QLOZ01005961.1:0-15937 GCA_003314065.1 Lactarius sp. MG50 | reverse complement strand
TTTCGCTTGCAATGCCAGCAGCTCGCATCTGAGAGGTGATATAGATAAAGGCTTCACCTGCGCGCGTCACGGGCAACACGAAGTCTGAGGGAGGAGCCGTGGGCACTCTGGCGTCGGGCAAAAGGCCCAAGTTACCCGACTCAAGGTGGAGGAGATTGCGTTTGGATTCGAAACATTTCCTAACGGAACATCCCCGCTACAACTATCGGCCCTGATACCTTGCTCCAGGGAGACGGCGCCAGAGGCCCATAGCGTAACGGTAGAGGAGATGAGCCCTCCCTGGGGAGGGATCGGGGCTGAGTGTTAGGTGGGGGGAAAGATGGTGGCGGCGGTGGCGGCGGCGGCCCGTTGCTTGTATGCGCTAGAGGTGGTGGAGGTGGCGGTGGTGGTTGCTGTTGTATGGGCTGACCATGTCGTGCTTTCCATGCGTTTTTTATCGCTGCTGAACGGGAAAGTAGCTAACGAAATTACAATAATCGGGTCATCACACTGAGCAAGATCATGAGAAGACCCACTCACGGTATCCTTCTCGACGCCATCGGCAATGCTCTGAATGATATTCTCCACCACAGAGCGGTGATTGCCTTGTGGTTTGTCATCACGAAAGCGCATCATGCGCCAATATTCACCGGCAGTGTCCCAGTAGACTTCGACGATGCGGTCATCGACTTGTTCGCCGCTGGTTTTCAACCTGGGAAGAAGAAATGCATTCACCATCCGTCTCTGGAAATGGACAATCACACGCGGTTCACAACATACCTTTCCCACTCATCGTCGCTTACGTGCATTGTGTCCCAAGGTTCATAATTGACTTTCGTACCCTCACCTCCGCACCAGACATGAAGCGCAAAAATAGGTTTTGCCTGCAAGTCAGGCTTGCTTGGTGACCCGGGCAACGGTGGGAAGCGTAAAACGAGCTTAAAGTCGATCGAATTCTCAGAGGGGGGCTTCCATTTGAGTCTGTCGAATGGGTTGTCAAGTTTGAACGGCGACTGACAGGGGTGAAGAACAAACATATTTCGATCTGTCCCGGGAACGTAGGGCGTTGAAACCGATGTATAGATCAGCCCATCGTTGACATGCTGCAGATTGGGTATGTCGAGAAAGACTTTGTCGATCGAATACGAGCAGTTGACCTCCTTGACCTGGATGCTGGGAAAGAAAGGATTGGCAAGTGCCAGAAGCGGCGATCCGTAAATCAAACCTACTCGAATGGTTGAGACCCTGTCATGTGCGGGTGGTCACGGAGCATTTTCGCGTATGGTTTGAAGAATACCTCCTTCAACCTCTGGAGGCAACCTTTGTCAAGAAAATAATGAGACCCAAAGAACAAAGAACAAACCTACCCAATATCGTTTGTCGAGTGTCTTTGACATAACGTTCAGGTCGTCTGCGACGAGGCAATCAAAACAAAGGAAACGTAAGGTTTCCTAACGAGAACAAAGGACGTTCATTGTAGTGCTTGAACGATTGTAAAGCATGACATACGCGCTTTGTATGAGGGTCGACATCGATGACGAGCTCCCCATCGACTATAGTGCTTCGAAGAGGTCGCTCTGGATGCTCGTGATGAGGAAAGAACAGACCGGTGATTTCCCTGTACATATTGTGCCGGTCGACCTAGAAGTCGAGTAAGAAGCAGATAAAGAATTGGAGGCAATGTCATAGACGCACAATGCAAACAATCTGGTCGTTCGTGTCTAGGTTGGTGAGGACGACAAGCAGCACTCTGATCCCGTCCGACTTCTCGCACACCCAGTAGCTAATGCGAACCATTAGTTCACAAACGGAGGAATCTCCCCAGAAGGTGGGACGCACTCCTCATGCTCGAGTCTCTCGAGGTCACTTGCGCTGAAGCTGACGGGTTGACTTCCTGGGAAGCTGCAGTGACGGTTCAGTCGAGTCAGGTCTCGTGAAGGTAGAGGGGCGGGGGGGGATAAGTAATTCACCGGTCGTGGTTGAGACCGCACAACTTTGCGACGTAGTTTCGGAACCAGATATCCTGATCCGAATTTTTTGGGATGAGATTTCCAGGGAGGTCAGGGATGCGGGACATGCAGATACATATTCTAGCGGCACACTCCCACTCACCCGCTTTTCATTCATCCGCAGGCACATGCCCACGTGGCACCGTGACTCGGACAGCCCAGGCCAGGCCCCACCTGCCAAGTACCCTTTCACTTCCACTTGGCCAATACAACAAAGAAAGCAGCATATGTTTACAGCTATTATTTCGCCGATTTCACGGGATGGTGGTTAGACATTGTAGATACCGGCGTATAGAAAAACAGTATACTGAAAATCATAACGCAGACGAATACCTCCTCTGCAAATTGTACCGCGACCCAACTAGCGATCCTCCGCCCATTCCTAATGTGAAGAGAAGACGTTAGCAAGTGAGGATGACCAAGTGTTAAAAAGAGAAAGAACCCACGTTCTCCTTCTTGATCTGAGCCTATGATAGGACAGTGTGGATCAATCGTCGATGCCAAACCAAAGATTAAGACCCCCTTACCTCTTCCTCCGGAGTGAAGTCGTTGACAATGTTGAAGAGCTTCCTGATTTCTTCGGGTGTCTTGCCCTTGATCATGTTAGCAACGGTCTTGCAGCCCACATCGCTGTCGGGAATATCAGGGATGTTAAGTTGTACTACCCAGAAGCACTGACAGGAGAGGCTTGATGTCGAGGTAATTTGCAGCCAAGATAATCTCGAAAAGCATTTCTTGGTCAACAGCTATGAACTTCTGATCCCACTCGCTGATGTCAGTGGTGCGCTTGCGGGTCTCATCCTGTGACTCTGAATCGGTAGTCGGAAGTCGCTCCCCCCGGTGATGCTCGCAGTATTCAAGGACCTGATTTAGGATGGTAAGAAATGGAAATTGGGCTCTCAAGACGCTTACCTTTTTCAAAACGCTTGAAGAGACATTTGGCAGTGGAATTGGCTGATCACTCTCCCCGACGTCTATAACCGTCGCGCGTTAGGGTATCGGATTAGGAGGGTGACAAGGGGGGTTACGATTTACCCTCAAGCATGTTTTTGATCAAGACGGAACGTTCTGCGACATCCTTGTCGACGACGAATTGTTCATTATCGGAAGTGACGAGAAGAACCATTGTGGATTGAGATGGAAGAAGTTTGAGAGGAGAGGAGACAAGACAAGACAAGACAAGTGACTAGGCGCTCCCCTAAAGAAGACAGTAATCGACACGCTCACGCAGCACGCACGCACAGCACACCACAATTACCTACCACACACAGCCTCCGGCCGCCACTGTGCCACCACCACCAACTACCGCCACACTGCCACCCAACCTAACGCGACCCGATGCCCTTATCACTTCCACTTTTCCGCACCCTGGATATGGCATATACCCCTTTCTCCGTACTGGGTTAGCCCTTCCCCTTATCTTGTAGACCGGACGGCCGACCAGAATTCTGTCCTCCCACAGGCTCGATCCGTACAGCCACTAAACGTGCTGGCGGTTCGGTTCGCAACCACGGCGGCTCACCCGGTAAGCGTCTCGGTGTTAAGAAGTTCTCAGGTGTGTGGTACTCCATTCTGTCTGCGCAACATGTGCAAGCTTTCAGGCGTCTAGACCAATACGTGATCCCCGGGAACATCATCGTGCGTCAGCGTGGGACGCAGTTTCACCCTGGCCAACATGTACGTCGTCTTGCGTTACCACACTTTCACACTTGTGAACTCAAATGAGTTCCCTCTTCCGGTCATGTAGGTGAAAATGGGTCGGGATCACACATTGTACGCTACAGTTCCAGGTTACGTCCGTTTCTACAAGGAGAAGTGGATGCGGGGAGAGCGTAAATTCGTTGGTGTTGTTCTTAGTCGGGGTGAAAAGCTACCTCGAGACGACCAGGCGCTTGGTCGCAGTCGTTTCTTCGGGCTTGTGAATCTGAACCCTTCCACGACGGGCACATCGCTATCGACGTCACATACATGAATAGAGCCAGCCGTGTTGTTGCGTAGCCACTTTATCATTCTTTGATGTTCTCGTCGCGAAGATAGAAGATAGATTGCTGGGAGTTGCTAGTGACATCGCCTGATCCCGCAACTTCCCCGAGCGACCCGTATATACAGTATTTTATTTCACCTGAGAAAGTTCCCATGGGCTGCAATTCACGTCTCTTACCCATCCACCACCCACAATGTCGTCTGACTTCAAGCTGACCATGGCGCAAGATCTTCGGCTTGACGGTCTGTCCCATGTTGGTCCGTCCCTCACGGATTGCGAGGTTCTCAATAAGAAAACGTAGAGTTGCCATCGGATGAGCAAGTTGTCGCGGCGGGGCGCGAGTTGCTCGAGGATTCCAAAGACTGGAAGAAAGGCAAGGTGTATCAGAACAACACTGTCCAAACATGCTCTAGACCGAAGGGTCCCGATGACGGCGCATCTTGGCACTGCAGGGTCAGTGAGCATTCCCCGGAGGAGGTGACATTCGACGAACTCTGGGCCAGGATTGGAACCAACCACTCTGAGAATGAGAAAGAGTACGTCCGCATTTTTTTTTTCTTAGAATGGTGGCCCCGATCGACGAGCGAGGATATAAAGGTACATCGACGTCGTAAAGAAAGTCACCTTGGTCAAGAAGATCTCCGCGACGCAAGAAATCTGGTCGTCGTACTACGAGTTCCCATCCGTCGGTGTCTCTCCTCGCGTGTTCACTGTTTTACAAGTCACGCACTACGACTCGAACAGCCGCCGGACAGGGTACGTCAGCTCATCCGCATTGCTGCGCTCTTTTCTCACCCAACCCTCCATTAGTCTGTTTATATCCATTCCTGTAGACGTGACCAGCGATCCCGAGCTGGCGAAGCTCGAAGAGAAAGGAGTCAGAGGTCGCTATGTCAGCGTTGAAAGCATCAAGGAACTTCCTAGCGGGAAGACGGAATGGCGCATGGCCACTTCTAGTAGCCCAGGTGGCCGCTTACCCACCTTTGTCGTGGAGAAAACAATGCCAGGTACTATCTCCGCGGTGAGCATGTCAAAATAATCGTACAAGACAACGGCCCTGATCGAATGTATGGTAACAGGATGTCCCTCACTTCCTTCGGTGGTTCCAAACCGTCAGAGATGCGAGTGAGGTTAAGGAACGGCTCCCTACTGCAATTGTTGGCATTGTTGAAGCGACTCCCGCATAGCCAAGGCCATGAAGCGAATATTGAACTTGTGAAGCCGGAAGGATCTCAACATCAATGATTGGGGAAACTACGTACACCGGTACTGGTATCGTACATTTTGTAGAATCACAAGAAGGGAGGTGTCCTACGCTAGCTCCAGGTAGCGCTCCACTGGTCGCGAATTAGTCGTCTTGTAGATGATATCATAATTTCCAGTTCTCACCTTCCCAAGTAGTAACTGTTTTATTCCAAAGCTTGATCTCATGTTCCCTCGTACCACCGAAGTGATCCACAAACTCGTCTCCAAACACCTCGCGAGCAATGCTGCCTGGTCGAACCATCCTTTCAGTCGCTGCATCCAACGATTGCGGCAGCATGGGTATCTTTCAATCGCGACGTTAGCCAAATACACCGACTTGTTTTTATTTGGGGAGAGACGCGCACCTTTCCAGCCTTCTTATCATCAAGGCTGAAATGTGAAACTGGTGGGACAGGTAACGCCAACTTCTTCTCAATGCCCCTTATTCCAAGCCCAAAAATCGCGCTCAAGGCGAAGAATGGGTTTACATCGGCACCCGTAACGCGAATCTCGAACCGTGTCGCGGCTGGCGGAACAGAGGGAGGAGAGATGACCCTCACTGAGGCAGTACGTGAGTCGTAACCATATGTCATGGCGTTGGGAGCCCAGAAGGCCTCTCCACCAACAAGACGTTTATAGCCGTTGATAGTTGGTACGAGCTGTGTGGACGTGAGATCCCAAAATGGAGGCTACTAAAGAATATACTACTTACTGTTGGCATAACTGTAAAGAGGTCAGCGTCACTTAGCCTTGAGAGCACACGATGGACTTACCGTCGGCCAAACCATCCAACACTCCAGAAAGGAAATATTCTGCGGTCTGACTGATGTATTTGAGTTCGTCATAAGCAGCCCCTTCACGTCCTCCTTGAAGCTCCTCGGGTTTGACGGCAAAGGCGTTGTTACCATTACGATCGCGTAGAGACACATGAATATGACTTCGAGTGTAGATGGTTCATCAGCTAAGGCAGCTACAGCATCACATGATTTTGCACGAACCCACTACACCCAGGCAGCTAGAGCAGACGACCATGATTGTGTAAGAAAACAGAAATCACTGCAGCAAAGGATACACTTGCATTACCCCAGGGCTTTGCCATGAAGCTTGGTGTGATGCCGTACTTCATCCCTAAGCTCTTGACGAGATATTTGAATAAAAGTGCATTGTCCGCCATGCGAAGAGCCGTGGTGTAAGCGAGCGCGGACTCGAAGACTCCCGGGCCAGTCTCCGTGTCTGTCCAAGATGTCATCGCATGCAAGAAGTGAGCGTATGGTAATACACGCACGATGACCCTCGAGAGGAATCTCGAATATATCTGCGTAGGTAAATATATCGTTGAAATAATCGTTGTTCAACTGTGTTCGTAGTAAGGAATAGCCGTGCACTGCCAAACGAGCGTCAGTCGAAACTTGTTTTGCTGGTAGGTCATGGTGTCATGCTACATACTCCCGGGTGTTAAAGGCTGTAAATCATGGTATTTTTTCTCGGCGAGACTATGCGGCGTCTCTGTGGACATGGCTCAGCTATTACCTGCGTTAAATCTGTCAAGAAGTCACCTTTAAAGTTAAAATACTTTTATCAAGCATCAGTCCCATAGTCTGCTCAAACTTCAGGTGAACGGGCGTACTTCAAACTCTATTCCTGCGAGACACTCCCACCCGCGTTGCTCTGCCTTCTCCATAACCCTCTTCAGGACGCCACGTGGGCAGACACTGATAGGAAACTTCGTTTCTGGGTCCAAGAATGAGACCAAAAAGAACGGAACATTGTTCTCCCAGGGAATCCTGCGGAGCGTGGACAGATCGATGGTCGCAATAAGGTCCCGATATCCATTGGCCGAGTTGGAAATGAGGAGCTCTTTTGAATACACGGTATCGTGCAAGTCCCAGCCGCTGTTGCTCCCCGTGAATGCACGCCATTTGCTGATGCGAAAGGACGACATACAAAATAACGCTACAGAATCCGAAGCCATCAGACGAGGCCGCGCTCAAAAACTTCTCCGTTGACTACGTAAAATCGAATGTTAGCTAGGCCAGTCGGACGACCGGGACTACGGGGAGGCATACCATAACTTTCCCGCGCAGTACCCCATCGACTGACCAGGATCAGACATCGACCGGAGAAGTAGTGCCTGTACTCGGGACCCACCATCGAAACCTGCGTGGCAAGATCAATTGTGGTTTCAGTGATAGCATACGTTTAATTACGCGACCTGCAACTTTAACATTCGAGAAGCCCCGCATGTACCTTTTCAGATCTTCCAGTGAGGCCGGAGCGGACTTTGTGGACGCATTGATGACCATGATAGTTGTCAGCAGGAGCGAATGCTTTCGAAGCACATCACACCGTGACGGGTCTCGATATACATTCCCCGAGCCAGCGAATTCCACGATTTCAGATTACTGATCTCAGTTTGTTGCATACCCCCGTGACCATGCAACCTGCGAATACCGCTGCATTTGCCTTGCAGCATACTCTGCTGATACCAGCGCACGTATCAACATTGACGTATACACAAAATGGAATGTTAGTTCTGGGATCTGGTGTGTCTGAGTCCTCTCGCCTATCCGGAAGATGCCTGGCTTAAACTCGCAAGAGGACGGGAGCCTCCGGCTCTATCGCCCACCAGACACTAAAGTCGTCAAGGCCATTCGAGGACTTAGCTCTGAGGTCTCGTCAGTTACTGCTATGATGCCAAATTCGAGTGATATATGGGTAGCCTGCGGGAGCTCTGTCAGTGTTGAGACATTTCCAATCCGTCAGTGTGGGTGTACTGTAATGCTCAAGGACCCATTACAGGTAAAATTATTCAGTTTTGACGCACAGCAGCTCGTCCAGTCTCGTGAAGATGCCTTGGCCGTCATTCAAGTAGGCGAAAATGAAGGGGATATAGTGAACGAGGTATACACTACGAAATATCTCCCGTGGCTTTTCTAAGAGCTTACCATCAGATATGTCTTAGTGATAACCAGAAGACTCTCGCATTCACCACGGATAGTGGGACTGTGGGTGTAGTGGACCTGACGACAAAAAGCATTCAGAGGATGAAGATGCAGCACAATAGTGTGAGCCTCAAAGTAACCTGCGCAGGGTTCTAGTGCTGATACCAAGTCCTTAAGATTTGTGCAACGGCACGTTTCATCCCCGATCGCCCTAGCGAGGTTATCAGTGGAGGCTACGATTCCGCCTTGCTACATTTTGACTTCAGACAAGGAACAATACTTTCGAGACGAGAATTCGGTAAGTCGTTCCGTGTAAACCGTCCGTGCGCGTAGGATCAGATCACACCTCTTCTTAGCCTCGTTGCCGCAGTCATCCGCTGTATCATTGTCTCCACCTTTCGTACTCTGCCTCTCCGTTTCATCGACAGGGGCTATTGCAGCAGGCACTGCAGACGGCCAATTATGGATTGGTTTGGGCGGCGATAAGAGGGTCTCCATCAAGAAGACCCGTAAGTGGGGGGGCTTACGTGAAGACATGAGTCTTTCAAGGAAGATTGCTGATGGCCCAATCGTGGCATTGTGCGTCACCCATTTATCTCGTTTATTTCAAAAGCATCCATATCGTGTGTTTCCAGAGCTTTCCTAGACCCCACAACGATCGTTACGAGCACCCTGCTTGGTATTATATCTCAGCACTCACTACGCATCGAAGGCAAAGCAGAAGACTGGGGGTTCGAGTCGGTCTCGGTTGCACAGACCCAATGCATTGCAAAGGTCAATGGTCTAGCTGTACACGGTGACAACGTAGCCGTGGGCGGATTCAGGGCGGATGGGAAAGGTGCGGCAGAGGTGTACCAGCATACGGCGGCAGTGACAGTACGATGAAGAGCGACTCATGTTGTATTATATACTTGCCCACAGTCACCCCTACGGGTGCTCTAAATCTTTGTCTGCCTCTACCTGCGCTTCTAACTCGGCTATCCTCTGTAGGTATGCAGCACGTTTCTCTCTCATTTGAGTTAGGTACTCTTCATCAGAGAGCTTTTTGAAGCCAGCAGCATGGATCAGCCGGTCGAACAGAGGTTTTTTGTGCTCAGGGGGTTCACTGAGCACAGAAACAGTCGGTGGTGGGGGTCGAGACGAAGGAGCAGGGTATCTTCGGGATATAAACCTTATGCGTTGGACATGGAACTCGTTGTAGAGCAACTGTCCGATGGTGCAGAAGACGGAGCCGAACATCATCCCAGTAAAAGTACCACGCGTTCCACCTAGAAGCAATATGTGAGCCTAGTCTGACCCGAAGTTGAAGGACCAGAAGGAACGGACGCCTCCAAGTATTCAACACACTCCCTGTGACTCCCCCACTTAAAGCAGAGTCGAGCATACGGTGCAACCTCATTGCACCCCATGTGACGGCACGACTTGAAAACTCCTCGGATGAGGCCAGAGCTTTCGGTAAGCGTTCTTGTTCGTGTAATCTCGACGGCAACACTTGGTTCAGAATGGGCACAATAAAATATCCCCGAATACCTACGTGGTGTGAGCTGGACGTAGGAGATATACACGATTAACATACCGAAGAAGGTGGCCCCGGCCACTCCACAATTAAGGGCTGCTGACGCAGCATAGATACTGGCGACTGCCCGTCCTCTTCGTCTAGCTAGGGCATAGGTTCCTGTGATTAAGGCACCGGCAACGGCTGTGGAGAAGGCCGGGATAAACAAGGGTGTGGATAACCCGCGAGACAAGGAAGACGAACTTGCATGATGCTATTGTCCCGGCAGCGACTGTAAATGGAGTTGACGGGTCCATGGAGCAACACACAAGCTGTGGGGCAAGAGCAGCACTGGCAATTGAGCGCGGTGCGTGATACAACGAACGTCGGCTTCTCCCGACCCAAAGTAATCTCGTTACTACTGGTAGCGACATATAAGGTACAAGAGAAAAGTCAGAGCGTGTCTCGAACGAACGCCAAGGTACCCAAACATGATGCGATGGAATCTAGCAAGCGACTACTCTCCTGCCGTTGTAATGACAGGAGAGCCTCGAGTTCACTTCGTAACTCGGGGTTAGAGATGAGTAGTTCGCCGTGCACGCGCAGGAACAAATTAAGATACGTTTGTACGGCTTCGAAATCACGACGAGACTTTAAACGCTGCGAAAGCGCGTTCAGAAAAAGACACAAATCCTGAACAGTCGCTAGAGAGCGAATCTCTAGATCCGCCGCCGCAGGGGAGAGCGACTTCGCAAAAGTGAAGAATGCCTCATCTGGGGAGTATATGAGCCTGCGGTTCTCTTGAGAAGATTAGACACCTACAATTACTATCTTTTGGCTCCTGCGATAATTTTTGAACGAAGGCACTTTCTGCATTGGCGGCAGATTTATCGGATCTCCGCGCAGGTGTCTTCTCGCTTTGTTTCTCTTGGACTATGAACCGTGATTCAACGCCTGGAAGCGTGGGCAGGAAAAAGGGCGCCTTCTCTGGGGCTTTTGGGGGTTCTTTTGGTTTGTTCCTTTGCTGATTATCCGAAGTAATTGAATGTGTGGGTAGCGGAAAGAAAGATGGAAAAACGAACCTGAATCACATCAAGATTCAAGAGTGTCTGCCATCTCGATCGCGGTAAATGCGTAAGGGTGACAACCTCTCCATCGAGATCTGGAATGGAGCCCAGGTTGCCTTGGGACTGGTCTTGAGCAGTAAGAGCAGACAGAAGCTCCAATGCTGAGAAAGGAACGTTGATTAAAAGCAACTACTATAAGTCTCCAGACGAACCTTCATCCTCGGCAGAGCCAAGCATCGATGGTAGGTCGACACGCTCGACATCCTCTTCAGTGATGGTGCGGAACGAGAAGTCTGCGTATTGAGCCCGATTCGCCCTGCCACGGTATTGTCGGATTGTGCTGAAAGTGCAGCAAAACGGACATACCAAAGATACACGCCTACGCTGTCAAGGTGAGCCGTTGCCAGGAAATCGCCGGTGGGTGAGAATGATATGCTGGTGGCAACACTTGCGGTTCGGAAAGCATCAATTAGGCGACCTGAAGGTATGTCGAATGTCCTGATAATAGAATCCAGTGATGTCGTTATAAGCCACCGCGAGTCAAAAGAGAAGGTCTATACGGGTCATGGCAGTCAGATACGAACGATAGGTCAAGCATCGGTCAACCCACAAGGTCTAGAACACGTCCGCCAAATCCACCGAACTCTCGAACTATTCTGCGAGTCTCGATATCCAGAAGACGTACAACGAGATCGTCGCATGTGACCGCAAGCAGACCGTTGTCTCGCTGGAGTACTATAGAGACGATAGCGGCGGGTATGACGAGTGTATACGCTAGTTTCGCTGTGTGAAAATCGAAAAACTGGTTTGGGACGTGAATCTCAATTAAGACACTCTGTTCGACAAACACACGAGCACGCACGTTGACGGTTCCATCGAGAGTGCTAGCAATCACTACTCGGTTCAACGAATCTGTGGCCAAGCCCGTAACACTGCGCTCTTCACTCCTTTGTTTCCCGGGAGGAGGCCGATACTTTGTATGAACGTCTTCTGGACAAGGCCCGATGTTGAATGACTTACGACAGGCACCAGACTGCATGTTCCACATGTGAATAGCACCTGTAGAAGAACTGGCCAGTCCAAAATTGCCACACGATGAAACACAGACAGCCTATCGCTATTTTGAACACACCAGCGGGAAGGGAACCGACAAGAGCTTACCTTGATCATTCCGAGAGCCCTCGACTTTCCTTTCTCCGCAATGCTAAGCGTGTGTTGGCCTAATCTTTTGTTCAACATGCTCCATGTTCTGGCATAGATCTCATCTGAATGTGCTGTTAGAATATCGTCCCAGTCTTTGGATCTCGTTGTTGAGTATGACAATGCCGTGACAGGGGTGTGCTTGAGGGAGGTGACCGGTACAGACAAAGTCGTCGCTTTTTTCGTTAGAGAGCCTGGTCGGGTACGGGTTGTCAAGTGAAGGCTTCGCAGGAAAAGTAGGCCAACCTTGGGACAATTCGAATGACCGCGAGTCGCGCACGACGGATGTATATCGGAGACTACGATCCCTCGACGCTGTAAGTAGCTGCTTTCCATCTTCACCATAATAGCGGATTAGGTGTGGAGGCGTTTGATGGCCCGATCGGAATTTCAGAAGGCGGGGTGGAGAGGTTGGCGAATCAAAATGCCATTGCTTTGCGATCTGTCAGCGAGATACGCGATGTCTCCATCTTGCGCACAAACCTTGACACTATTGTCATCTCCTGAGCTAATAAGCAGTGGTTGGCCGGGGATCCACTCGAGTGCAGATATACTTCCGTCATGAGCACCTCGTACAGTGTGTAACAGACGCCCGCCGGAGCCGAGATCCCAGAGGGAGATATAGCCAGTGTCAGAAGCAGAAGCAAGCGCTGGATGTCCATCTGAAAGGTGTGAGATGTTGAAATAATCGCAAAAGCTGGGGTTTCGTACCACCTCGGAAGGCGAGGGCCCGCACAGGGCCCTCTCGCACGAAGACTCGCATTATTTTTTCATCAGCACGTATGTCATAGATTGAGACCTCTCCGGATGCAAAGCCGATGCCTATAACATCAATAGCAGGAGACTGCGCTAACGCCGTCACGGAAACCGGTGAGTGATCGGATGATCCCGAGAGACGAGCAAAGGGTATTTTGTGTATGCAAGTCCTAACGCAAACATTTCGTCGAGTTATTTTGACGTGTACACTGTCAGACGCACTGGGTACGAATATTCCACAGCTGCAAACTTCCGTCGTTGCCCCCGACGAGGACTTTGTTCAAGTAGGTGGCAGGATGTAGCAGGTGTACGGCGGTGAAACCGGGCTCGAATTGAATCTGACTATGCAGTGCTTCATAGGCATTCAGCACCATCCTCATGCCAACTATCTGCGTCCTCACTTTCCTCTGAGACGTCCCAGGTGAGTAGGTTTCGTCCATCTTCCGTCAAAGTGAGCAAGTGAGAGCCGAACAGGAGAGGTGATGTAATCTGCGTCCCCAGAGGATTGGTTAACCGGCCAACCTGTCGAGTAGATGAGTATGATGGACACCGAGGGACTGAAAATATGCTTACCTCCTTCCCTCTGCTATATTTGAGAACATGATGACCGGAAGAGGCCCATATAAAATCTCCCTCAAATGCTAGACCTGTAATCGAATCCTGCGCTTCTGAACCTAGAAGGATATTTTATTCTCAGGAATCGGAGTGGACTGGGGATACGATGGTGCTCACTCACCGACAAAAAGAAGGGTCATCTTTTCGCCTTCCCACAGAGCCCATGAGTTTCCCAGACACGTCAATACGTGCACACGTGGCCCCTCAGCGGAGCCCTTAACTGCTCGAAGCTGAAGGGCAAATGGCACTTCATTCGTTATGAGTCCGAGAGCCCGAAACGGCGCAAACAATCGCCGTGAATTGGAGACCTCTGGAGATACTCCTGGGCGCGTCTCAGCCACATTTCTTGTAGACTCGGAGCGAACTCTTTTGCGGGGAGGGTGGGTGGTCTCTTCGTCGTCCACTACGATTGCCATTGTGGACATCTCAAGGCTGGCGTCGGGCCGGCAAATCATTTGCAAAGGAAAATCAGTTCGCGATTACATAATATTGCCTCCTTGGACCTTCTGTAACAGCCGCCTCCTATTCTCTGAGAGATGGAGCGAGTAGACCCGAAGCTATTGGTGGTTTCCTTGCTTGCTGCTATCCTTGCGTTGGGTGAGTGAATAGATGGACGCGCCTACTGATTATTTACATAGCATTGTGGCAACAGTTGCAGTGTACTTGATTCGTCGAAGATCACAGTCACGTTCAAACAGCATCGTATTTGTAGGAACACCGGATGCAGGAAAAACTGCTATTCTGTCGACAGTACGTGTGGTATCCATTTGCATTGATACACTGAACTCAAATACTTGCGTTAGCTGGCGTACGGCCAGACACTTCCAAGCCACTCATCAATACAGACAAATACATGCCTCTCACTGAACAAGAAAGGCATCACTTTGGTGGATGTTCCTGGTCACCCTCGTATCCGTGCACAATTCCGCGAGCATCTAGCTGACGCGAAAGCCATTGTCTTCGTTGTGGACGCCAGCAACATATCCCGCAATGGCCCCATTGTAGCAGAGTATGTCCGACCTCGCGTCATTCGTTGCACATCACTCACTGATGGTTACTTATGATACCCAGGCACTTGCACCAAATTCTGCATGCCGTTGTCTCAATCCCACCGTCACAGAACCCTCCTGCCATGCTCATCGTGGCTCACAAATGCGACCTTCTCAAGACAGGTAGCGTTTCAGCCACGTCATCGTTAGAACAGCTTGCAATTAATCGAGTGCGGACTGTCTTGGAACGAGAGCTCGAAAAGCGACGTAGATCGCACACAGGAAGCGTAGCCATCGACGAGCTCGGAGCCGAGGGCGAAGACAATTCCGAACTGGGGGGCCTAGACTGTAACGGCCCTCCGGGAGAGGTATTTAAATTCGCGGAATGGGAGGGCGGAGATATCGAATTTATAGCCACTTGGGTAAGCGTTGGAGAGACGGTCGACTTTGAATCCGAGAAAAGCACGAGTGGCAATGGGATTAAACGTCTTGTAACTTGGCTAGAAGCCCTTCGTTAACTACTAGTAAGCAGCACGTGCTAATGATATCTCTCCTGCCTCGCCTCTGGCCTCGGGCGATCACCTGTACTTCATTCTACTCTTAGTGATAATTTTTATGACCAGTTTAACGAACCATTAACGACCCATGTATTCTCAATCTCACGGCTCCGAGGTATCTCAACCACCACCTTCACTTTCTCGCCCACGTCCGTGGTCTCCCGACCCCACCGATCCTCTCCCACCCTTGCGCCTCGGAGACCGATTACTACCCCCAATTCAAACTAACGATACCAACAGGACTTCTCCCACACCCCAGTATCGAACGCATGAACCCTCCGATCCTTCTATCGACGCACTAGATCTTGTCGACTATGCTCGCATACTTAGTCCCCACTCATATCCCTGCGGTCCCACAAACCATGATTATCCATTGCCTACTCCAGTTAGATCCTTTACTGTCACTAGTCATGCTTCGTTGAATCCACCATCCCTCGTCTCTTCTCGCGGCACGCCAACATCTCAATCCCGCAGCGCTTCCTCGCGACACATCGATTACAGGGCATTCCCACCCTCGATACCCGTATCGTCTCACACTTCACCTTCCGTCTACGTTCCTACAGACGGCGCACTGTATTCACCTAAGATCTTGCGCCCTCCCTTCGACACCCCGTCCTCTCACGGAGGTATCACAAACTCGGAGATCGACATCACACAATTTCCCGCATGGTCGCGCGGGTGGTATGCGAAAGACGGTAGTAGATCGCAAAAGACTGGGCCACGATCCGAAGCCACTCACGCGCCTTTCTTTGATCCCTCGTATCGCGCTACGCACGTAATCGGGAACCAGTATGACCCCTATGCCGCGGCCAATAGCTCGTCTTCTCGGGACTTTGTTCCGTGGTCTGAGACTGATGCTCCCAAATACGATTTTCCTCTAGACCCGGAGCTGAAGGAAGAGCGTATTCGCATGTTGGAGCACGAGTTTGGCTCGAACTTAGCGGGCCCAGCTAAGGAGGAACCGGTGGGCAGCGTCGATGAGAAAGGTCGCCTTATTACAGACGGTCCAAAGAAGCGGGTGGCAATCAGAACCATCGAGACCTTGTTGGCCCTCGGAATTGCAGTTTCGTTAGTCTACGCTGCCTTGGTGCGTTGCCAT
>QLOZ01005945.1:0-10512 GCA_003314065.1 Lactarius sp. MG50 | reverse complement strand
ATATGGTCCACTTATCCATCTGGGCTGTGATACGTACGCTCGATCGCCACAGACCTGCGATGGGTATCATGCTGTGGCGTGTGGCGTGGCCCTTGTGGTATAGTCACGCGCCCGCACACCACTGGCTCATCGTCGTTCCGACCCTGCCTCATCGCCGATTTATCAGAGAACTAGTAGTCGTTCCTGAGGCGCTCAAGCTGAAATGAACTTGCGTCCCTCTCCAACAAAATACCACACGGCGCGTGCCGTTGACGGGAACCATCAGTTCCAAGTGCTTCTTTGCCCTGCCTGCCCATCCGCTGTCGTAGGGCGGAAGGACGAAGCAGGGAAAGGATGCCGCATCAGACTTTTCTCCGTGCTGGAAGGCTGTCTCTTGACGTCTGAGCAAGGCCCGTATTAGTTTTTCTGCCTCTGCCAGTGCGGTCCCAGAGCGCCTTGGCTCTCAATGCGGGGACCCTTTGCGTTCTTGGGCGAAATACCGCTTCCATGTACGTGTTCAAAAGGAGGGACTAGACCCTGGCTCCACAGGTCCACGATTCAGTGAGGGGGTGCCGAGTCACCGAAAGAATATGGCGGAGCTTCTTCACTGAGATAAGCATCAGCTTGTCACGGGCCTTCTTCCTTCCCCTCACTTCCGTACAGCATATCACCCAGATCGCAATCCCTCCAGGCGACCATATCGCTTGGCATGACGCGGCGAGGTAGCTGCATGCCAGCCTCGCCGTCTACGCCCCCCTGTAAAGACAAAGAGTCCGTGCTCGATCGAGGGGGGGGGGGCAAGTCGCGCGCGGCTTCTTCCCCAAGTGTATATACCAACGGCTGTGCGGGCGCGATCTTTTGCCGGGCGGCCAGATAGAACTTTGCATCACAGCGCCTATGAACGCATATGCAAATACCTGTCGCAGCACACGAGGACAAGCTTTCGTCACAGACATCATCACCCATACGATTGATTGTTCTCCCACCCGTCATAGCGGTCCAGCCCACACTCCTCCCACCGAATAATTTATTATCGTTCATTCGCTTTTATGTATGATGCAATTGCGTGGGAACCGACATCAGAGCATCAAAGAGGGGGGGGGAAGGAGAAGGAGAAAAAAAAAACAAATACCCGTCCTCCAAGAGAATCCGGTGTCCCTTTTTTTTTCTCGCAACGGCTACGGATCGCGACTTGTTCGGGCTGAAAAATACGAGATTGGTGGTTGTGTGTGACCCGGGGTCCTAAAGGGCCCCTTCACCCGATCCGCCCAGGGGGTCGTTTTTTTACACGGCAGACGACGGGACTTTTGTCCTCTAACGCCGAGCTGCCTCTGTTTCTCTTCCTCCTTCTCTTGAGGACGTAGCGGGAGGAATACAAAAATTTCCACACGCTGTTCATTTGTACTTTTATCCCTTGACGGCCTTTCACAAACCTGTGATTGCCCCCCCCTCCCCCCCCTCTTCTGGCAATTCCCATCGACGCCCGAAATTACCACCTATCCAAGGCTGGGCACCTCAGAGCCTGATATATGCGGTCAATTCAGTTTTTTTTTTTCCACTACCTCGAAGAATATACCTTGTACTCACCTCACGACGATTGCCGGCAGAATCCCTGACAACTACATACCATGACGGCCGGCTCGCGAGGGAAAGCCCCGAACAGAGTCATCAACATTCTGGTTTTCACAACGGTACGGAACATGTCATGCTGGTCCGGAAATAGGTTCACAGCAAAGAGTCAGGCGGAAGGGTCTTCAGTGCGTTCATCAACAATCGGTGGGTGCAAGGCATGGTTACGTGCCTTGACAGTAAAAAAACATTAATGGATTCGAGAGGGACAGGGGAGGAGGGGAAGGGAGCCCAAATAAATAAATAAAATTCGTCATCGGTGAATTCCTCCTTTCACAACTGATCATCAGACCACTGCCCTACCCATCACTGGCACACGCCTGTTCGGACCCCTAGCTGCTCCCTGCTTATCCCGAGCACGGGCAGGGCACCCCTCCATACCTCGTCCAGCTCCCGCCCATCTTGGCAGGCCCCTCTGTTAACCCACACAAGCCCACTTGGCGTAGGAAAGCGGGACATATGTCGGACTTGGTATATACCCGGCCGCAACATATACACGCGCCGGGTAGCGGCGTGCGAAAAGCATGCAGACCGAGTCAAGTCGAGCAATGCCACGTGAGACTGGTCAGAATGAAGCAGATCTGCGAAGATGACAGCGTCATAACATTCGAAAAGCCCCTCAGTACCTTGCGACGATAGGAGGCGACTCAATCACCTGGGTGAAAATGGCTCTATCAGTGAGGGAAGTGGGAAAAGGGGGAGTGCAGGGGCAGGGGCATGGGTAACCTACAGTAGGCAAGTGGCTGGCATTATTTGTAGCCCTGACATCGTACTATGCAGCCAGCGGTAAAGGCCCCAGAATTACTGTCGATGTTGTTTTCCCAGAATCAATTCATCAGGATTAGTCCGTGACCACGAGCGGGCAAGGTCGACGCGAGGACGGGAGAACGGTGCCAGAATCTAGTTGAATGACACGGTCGGAATGAGGAGGGAGAGGGAGCGATGGAAAGGAGGAGCATGGGGAGAGGATGATCAAATCTGGTTGGTTCGATAGAGGCTCGGGCAGGAGGAAGGGAGGCGACGAGAAGATGTGATCCGCAAGGGATGGGCGGGCTAAGCCGGATAGTAAAATTAAGTAGAGTATCGGGAGAGATTAGAGACGTAAAAGTAAGTCTGATATTTATTTTTTTCGATTCGATCAAGGCTAAGTCAAGTCAAGTCAAGTCAAGTCTACATCACGTGGTTGATTGTTTCCGTGGGAAAGGTACGCCCGAGCTCGGCTTGGCTCGGCGGGTGAGAGCACGAGGGTGCCGACTTGTGCCCTGAGCTGACCTGGTTTTGACCTAGACCTAGATCCCTTTGCCGACACGTACCCGTACTACCCCGTTAGCTTACCGATCCCATCCACCGTCTCCTCGTCGTACTCAACCATCCCTCACCGCCTTCGTTCTTCTTCTTTCCTTTCTCTTCTTTTTCATTCGTATTCTCTCCATCAATTTCTTCCACTTGTCTCAAGTTTCCTTATCTTCGTCTTTTTGTCATGGATATGGATATGCTCCAAGCTCCTCCACTATCGCAACCCAGGCGACGGAGCGTAGACGTTGGCGGTCTCTCCCTCGCGCTGGGTTCTCAGGGCTTGGGCCAGGGATGGGTTGGGTGGGACGAGTCAGGGATCGACACAGAGGAGCGCCAGCTTCTGTATGTCCCCTATTCACCCTGACACCCTGAAATATCCGAACTCTCTTCAGTTTCGCAGAACTTCTTAGCGACATGTACAATCACACCCACACCGTCATTAATGCTCATGAACGATCGTATGTTCCATTCTATCCTTCGTGCTTATTCAAATTTCCTTCTAATTGCACACCTCCAGAGACCCGATCCATGTTTCATCAGAGCGCCGTGCTGAGCTCATCCAATCTCTCGATAACTGGCACTTTGAGCCCCACAAACTTCCCGAACATGAGGTCCTTTACTGCTCACTAGTCATTTTCGAGGCCCTCTTCCGCCTCGACGGCCTTTTTGACATGATCCCTGTTTCTATCGGTGCGTGGGAGTGCCCGCCGCCTGATGTTTCGTCCATTGATCCGTCCCTCGTCGCACAGATCAGGTCAGGGATCTGCTTGTCAACATGCGACACGTTTATCGTCACCAGAATTCGTATCACAACTTTGAGCACGCCCTCGATGTACTCCAAGCCATCCACATGTTCCTCCATTCTGCTGGCAGAGTTCCTCCTGCCTCGATCCTTCTCGAGTCCAATATTCGCACATGGAAACCCAAACCATCCGCGGGAGAGCCGGCTTTAGTACATTATCTAACACCGGCGGATTTGTTTTGCCTGTACGTCGCTTCTATCGGCCATGATGTCGGCCATCCAGGTGTCACCAACAATTTTATGGTGAGTAGTTTCTCTTCTTTCTCCATCTCTAGCTTGACCTCTCATTCTTCCCAAGAAAAATGCTCAGGCCCCTTTATCCTCGCTCTATGATCATAATTCTCCCCTTGAGCAGCTTCACTACACCCTCCTTTTGCACATCCTTCGGCGCCAGGGCTTTAGCTTCCTACTCGACAATGCCCATGCAAGTCCCCATTTTCGAAAATTGCTCGCAGAGACAGTTCTAGCAACTGACATGCGCGTACACTCTCACGTCATGGAGCGCTTCCGACGCATGGTTCACGGTGCCGAGGTGGACCATTGGACAAGGAGGGTTCTCGTCTGTCAGGCTCTCATCAAAGCCGCGGACATTAGTAACCCGGTAATTGAACTTCTTTCCCCTCGGCCGTCTCTCTTCTGAGCGGTAATTCAGTGTCGCCCGATCAATGTTTCACAACACTGGGCATCCGCCCTCCAGGAAGAATGGACCTCACAAGCAACTCTCGAGCGACACCTCCACATGGTCCCATCGGTGAAGGAAGAGGTTGACCCTCTCTCAGAAGCCAAATCCCAAGTTTGGTTTATTGAAACCTTTGCGAGACCTCTCTTCGAGCTCACCGCCTCAGGCATCCCTGGTCAACTTGCAGTCTTCTTTCACCCCTTTCCATTCTGACTGACCTTTTTTCAACTACAGAGACAGCCGAATACGCAAACCACTGTAACGAGAACTTGGCTGTGTGGAAAGCAAGAGTTCTGTCACTCTCTTCTCGCGACGACAGCCTAGGTCCTACCGATGGTTCTCCTAGCCGCTCACTTCACGAGCGTGAGCGTTGCTTCTCTCCTCCCCAAGTTCCCGAAGATTTTGTTTCCGCGTTCCCCATGGCTCTGCCCACCTCCTTCCGATTAGGTGTCGATCAAAGCGATAGGTCATCTGTTCACGATTGGGCCTCTATCTCTGTCTCCTCGGCCCCGGTCTTGACCGATACCGACTCATCTCGGGCGTCGTCCCCGACTCATGTCGCCGAAACACCGAACAGCGCTGGCCCTCCCCCACTATCCATCGCGAGCATCTGCGCGACCAGTAGCACTGGCACCCCATCCCCAAGCGTCACTTCCACGTCGCATTCTGTGGGACTGTCGGACCCCCCTTCCACGCGTGCTGGTTTGCTCTCACCGTCGCACGATGGTACGCTTGGGCTTGTGGTAAGCGTGGGCGCGGACAGTAGCGGGAGCAGCGCTGCAGCTATCCGCGCAGCGTATAAAGTGAGCGTGCGCAAGAAGCCCAGCTTCCATCGCTATTCGTGGAGCCCTGGCCCACGTGACGTGCCCACCCGGCGAGAATTAGCTATCGTCGCCGGCCAAGGTATCGATAGCTAGTCCTATCTATCACCATTTTTGGAACTGAATCAGGCCTGACTAAATTTGTGTGTATACCTGTATCATCCATTGCGAACACAATCTGCACGACTGTGACGATCTTGACGAACGAGGAACATTACATATCTACACTTGCATTCACAGTACCCCATCTACGCTGTCTCTCTGTCTCCCTCTTTTTTTTTTTTTCCCTCCTGTCAGTTACATCAACCCTTTTGCTGGTCAATAGCCATCTCTCGTCTCTCGATGAACGTTCGGTAATGGGGAGGATTCCGAAGATACCTCGCACGATTTCTGTAGCTAGTGACGTCGTATGTGTTTTACGAATATCATCGGTTTGAGTGAAGCAGAGCATTGGACGTGACGACGATGTGAGAGGGAAAATTCTGTCCAGTCCTCCAGATCTATTTGTTCATCGTCGCACGTGATAATTTATCGTAAACTATGGAATAAACATTTTTTGTATGCAATCGTCCCATCCTTCTTTCTACCGTGGCAAAGTCCCAGAAACATAGCGAAAGGTGGTCACATCATAGAGCCAATACAAAGCACACCGCGCACAAAGCACTGGTCCACAATCGCCCTGGCCATGGCAGACTCACGGCAGAGTTGGTCGGAGCCCCCATATCGTTGACGAGGAACTGCCGCCACGCACCGATAGTCGCGGACGGCGCGATAAGCGTGGACTGCGTCGCATTCGCGCCGAGGAAAATCTCGCTTGCGATGCGCGGAGCGTCGTCGGCAGCGAGGGGGTCCTCGCCTCCGAGCACGGCGAGCTTGCCGTCCGAGTCGACCGTGATCGAGCCGGTGGTGTTCGAATTCAATACGAATTCCCTGAAGAATGTGTAGGCCTGATGCAAAACAAAAGTTTGGGATTAGTAAAGCCTCGACCGTGCGATGTAGCGGCGGTGAGGGATTAATGCGCACGGCGGTAGGGTTGGTGTATGGCGTGAAGGAGCCCACGTCGTCGAATAAAGCGTAAAGGATACCGCGCTCTTGATGCACGATCCCGGCGACGTTTCCGTCGTCATCCACCCAAGCGGTCGATGGCTTGCGTGTGAAACCCCGTGTGCCGCCGAAAGTCGTGTTCTTTCGAAAACACAAGTCAGCATTGAAGGCTACATCCGATCAACGAAGGTAGGCCAACCTGGATAAGAACTGTTCATCCCGAAAGGAATTCTGTCAGTCACAACAAAACATGAATTCCGAAGCACAGAAGACACTCACTTTCGAGGCTGCGATGATGAGCAATAGCATTGTTGCCGCTGGAGTATAGAACGATTTCTACACCCTTAGACCCTGCAATGCTGGCGAGGTCTTCGAAGAATGTTGCGGGCCTGGTGCAACAGTTAGTATGGCTTCAATGGGGCACGGGAACCCATAGAAAGACGTAATAACGCACGGAGGACCTGGAACATGATCGAGAAGTCAGGCCCCGCTTAATGTTATTCGGAAGAGACACCCACTAGGATCGCCAAAAAAGTTGGTGGCTGAAGCTGAGGTCACGGTAAGCTAACTTCCGGATACAAGAAATAGCCACCGCCTCACGAAAGTTGAGGGTCGAGCCAAAAGGGTATTGGTCCACGGACGTCCAGTTTTTGTTGAATGGCGCGTGAAGCGCGCCCCGGACCTGGAGCGCTGGTAGATAATCTATCAATGGTGTCCTGCGATGCACTGTGATATAGACTTGACGTACAATTAAAATAGACGCCACCATCAATCGAAAGTTGCGGGTTGATAACGTCGGTGACGTCGAATAGCTTAGAAAAGGGAATGAGTTGTCAAGATGAGCGAAGAGGTGCGAAAAGGTAAATGTACGTCAAAAACACCGGGGGCTTGAACATGACGCAAAATCAGCTGCGAACACATATTTAAAAAAGGACGTGAGACGCACACCAGGGGAATGAGAAATTGGCGGCATAATCAACCAGTTCGTCGAAGAGGGAGCAACCATAGTATGGGTCTAATTGGTTAGTTAAAGACCCGCCGCGCTTTTGCAAGAGACCTGTCGTCTGGGCTCGAGAAGCAACAGAAGTCCACAACGACGATACGCGACGACTGGGTTGAACAGGTGATAAGGGTGATTGCTGAGGATATGTTAAATTGACGTCATAGCCACAAAGATGAGCCCTGAGATCATGATCACAGATCAATTAACGTGGCTCAACCTGATAGTATGGCACTTACTTGGATTGGAAAGCCTTGAATACACTTTGGTCGAACTGGATCAATTGGGGGAACGACTCCATGATGCTCGTCTGCAATTCGCTTGAATCAGGCTAATTGACTGACTTGATGTATTCAAAACTCACAATAGCTAGGTTCGTAGATACGGAGATATCCTGGAGCAGACCATTTCCGATCGCAATCTTTTGGAGCACCACGGGAGGATTGGAGGTCGTCAGGAGTGCCTTGGAGATGTACGACTAGTAAAGCGACGCTAAACACATCTTCACTCTGAAAAGAAAAAAGTAGATCGTACGATGTAAACACCGGCATAGTCTTCCCCAGCAAGATATAGGGGTCTTGTGGCCAGAGAAGGGAATACTTTAACCAAGTTGGAGAGGAAGCCGATCTGAAACGCCCATATGTTAGTAACTTGGCGCCAGTCGCATGCGGAAAACTAATGTACAAAGTCAGCTGTCACATCATTCTCGTCCTTAGCTATGGACTTTCATTGAACACTGGGACAGTCACACAAAGGAAGGGACGCACCATATCCAGTGGAGTCAGCAGTTGAAAATCCAACGCCAACTGAATCAAACCGTCAAGCGTGGACAATACAGGTGAAAGAAAATGACCTGCCCGGTTGATCAACCCAAAAGGTGTCGACGAGGTTAGGTAGACTCTTAGGATTTTGAGAAATTTTGAAATCACTGTGCAATAGCATAGGCCCATTCTGTGGATGATCATTCAACTCAGCGCCAACGGTCACTCGACCACGCAAGTGAGCAGGCATCCTTACCGCGATCATAGATGCAAATAGACTAGACGATCCCGGCCTTCACTCCAGATTAGGACGGGCAACTCGGCATGATAACGATAAGTAGGAATTCGTACCCTCCACCACCACCGAGCCAGATTAGCCAAGGAGAAGACTCTATAGCACCAGCAGGCGCCGTAAGAGATCCTACTCTGTTCTCGAAGCCCCAGAAGAATAACGTATTGTTTGGATGTCCAGACCGTCCGACAGGGAGATTTCCAGCGTAGTTGTTGCCAAGTGGGAAAGTAATGCCCGGAAGACCTTGGGTTACGAGATAAACTGCGGCAAAGAGGAACTCGGATCAGATATTGTCTCATGCGTGGACAGAGAGACCTCACATTGTTGCCATGAAGTATCAAAGTTCACACCTGACGTGACCGTAGAATTCTGTGGGGAGCTGCTAGGAAGCACCCATGGGGGTAGAACAGGAATGGAGGGAGTAGAGCTCGTGGGTAGGGCAGAGCTAGACGCAGTAGTGATATTGGGAACGGGGCCAGTACTGGCTGACGCGACACTGCTCGATTGCGTTGCCGTGGCTAGAGTGTTCAGAGAGGCCGACACTGAACTCCCGGGAGACGTGATTGCTGCAGCTGCCGCCACGTGGATATACCCACAAAGAATGGACTGGCATACAAATATTAAGGAAAGGATACCAGCGAGCTCCATGCCCTTGAAAGGGGAGACCATGACGACGTCAGAGGAGAGAAACAAATCCTGGCACGAAATCTCAACGTTAGGGCATTCGCCCCCAAAGCCTTTGTATACCGCATCCACCCTGGATGAGGGAAAGGCATCGCACTATCAGCGAGTGCACGTAACCCACTTGAATACCTGGCGACTCCTGGATCCCCGGTCCCACGCAGATCCTCGGAGAAATGTCGCGTGATAGGGCCTGAGGGCGAAGCATGCCAGTAACCGACAGAAGGGGGTGCCCACAGAAGGAAGCGATAATCCTGGATTTGTCTCACCGCCATGGGTCCATCAAAATGCTCAGAACGACGCGTCCGATGACGAACCGCGCGTTGAGGGCGATTAGACGGCTATCGGCTAGTGCGACTCGGATGTGTGAGTTTGAGAACTACCGAAGAGAGTATTGTATCGAGTTCGCTGCCGACGAGCGGGCCCACCCACAGAACAGAACAAGAAAAAAAAAATGTTGACTTGGATGTCGACGTGAGCCGACAGATCGGGACGACACTCTTTGTGTTCACCTTCGGCCCTGACCTGCTACTAGTACATTACGTTCCACTGAGCAGCAGCTGGCCCCAATAACGTTTGGTTCGCACGAGGGGGGTGGGGGTGGTGGTTCGCTGGCAACTAACGAGTCGGGAAGGCTTCCCACTTAGACCAGCATCCCGAAACGCGGGGGAGGGGAGCAAGTGCGGAGAGGAAGAGGAAAAAGTGGCGTTCCACGTCATGGTTTGCTTCCAAGAGCGACCTGTCCCCGCCGCAATTACGTAGAACAAAAAGTGATTTGTGCTCATCTCGTCGCAGGTGACTCGGACTAGTGAGCTGTGGGAAGAAAACGAACTGATTGATTTTTCAATCCTCAAACCTCGAAGCTCAACGCCACTGAAGGTTGGTGGTGGCCTCATCGTACAGTAGTGTTCTCGTACATTCAAGTTCCGCCACTAAGCGGTCCGAGTCCGTTGCTAAACTAAATCAGACCATGGGATGATTGCCTCGGTCAAATTTCGAGCGTTAACACGTTTACGTGCCCACGTCGCTATCGGCCTCCGTCAGTCCCTTTTAAGGCTCAGGCTGACCTCAGTCCTCGTGTCACATACAAGAGATTTGATCCTTCCAGGGAATTATAGCATAAACTCGACAAGTATGCACGACATTGATTTCACACGGCTCACACGACCACATTGGCAGGCCTTGTGGTGTTAAGATCTGTGCCCCCGATTGAACCGTTGCATGCATACACCGGTCTTGCACTTTATTGAAAGCTGATGTGCAGTCGAGACTTAGGCGTTGGGTCTCGGCACGAATGCGGTGAAAAGAAAAAAAAAACTTAGAAGCACTGGAGAGCACGATGCAGTTTTGATTGATTACGACTTCAGACTGTTATTCTATTCTGCGCTTGGCTACTGGGGGTACTGTATACCAGGACATGGAAGACGTGGCGGTAACACGCCACTGCCGAAAAACGTCCCCAAACAACTTGACATGTATATGCGAAGTCGAAGTCAACTCAAGAACATGATGGAATCTGAAAAAAAAA
>QLOZ01005937.1:2029-29923 GCA_003314065.1 Lactarius sp. MG50 | reverse complement strand
TGCAGTGTCCAGTTTGTGACTTTGTGACTTTGCAAAACTTATGTCACCCAACTGTACAGTATGGGTTTTGAAACGCGCTGTAAGGAAATTTACTAGCTGCATTCGCACCTGGTTGACGTTGCGGGGCAGAAATTTTAATTAACAGGATGTTTCTCCCATACTGTATAGGTATAAATTATCCAAATTTTATCGAAGAGTGAAGGCTGCCGCCTCCAGAAGTTGAGGGGTCCAGAGAAGCACACAATTAAAGGGTGGCTGGTTATGCGCTTGATACATACTGGGCGACTACACTGGGCTAGCAAATTCTGGTTGTCGTGTAGGGGAGTCGGTGCATGTTCCTCGACAAATTGTAGCGTGGAACGGAAAATAGACGTCACCGTCCGTGCGGGGACTCCGGGGAGGAATGCGCGAGTGTTGAATCCAGTACACGCGCTTTGTACCCACGTCCCTGAAGGGAGGGAAGTACTCCCATGTGGAACTAGGATCCAGTGAATGCTCGAGTTCGAGTTGGGTGGCAGGAAAAGAGGCCGAATCGAGAATCGAATCTAGGATAAGAGCTATGTACTTACTTTAGGATGCGCGGCGTCTGGTCCCGAAGAGCCCGCGCGTCGCGGTCCGCAGAAACAATTGCACGACTGCTGTTGTACCGCAATTGTACTCTACTGTGCCCGGGTAGCCCGGATTTCGTCGACGGGGCTCCGTCCACATTTGCACAGCCATGGCTGCACCCACAATATCCGCAGCACAGGCCATTGGCGAATATCTCCAATCCCCTGACGATCTCATGAAGATCCCAGCCTTTCGCAAAAAGCTTGAAAAGGAGAAGGCATCTATCGACATACGTCTCAAGAGTGGCGTAAAAGAGCAGCTCGGAACAACGAGCGAGAGTCTCCGCAAACTCTTTAGTACCCGCGACAACGTGCAGGCAATCAAGGATGAGATGGTCACCATCGACCGCATGTGTAGTGACCCCCAGAACGTGGTGTCGACCTTTGACCAGATTAGTCGGGTGTGTCACCTCTAGCTCGTCCCGTTTTTTTGACATCCTGATCGATATGTAGGTATCGATGGTCCACAGAAACTTCGAACAGACGGAAGAGATGGTGAATAATCTCCTGGAGATGCACTCGCAACTTGATAGCATCGAAGCAATGCTCTCCGCGGACCAGGGTGACCTTCTGGGCCCCGCGCCAAATCTCCTCCCTATCCATCTCCAACTCACTCGACTCGAGAATTTCCGCAACGAAAGTATGCACCAAGCTAAAAAGGCGACCGCCGAGTCGCGCAACAAGCTTGCTCGCAGGTTCGAACGTCTTTCAGGTGTAATCGATGCGTTTGACGAGTACATAATGGACCTCTCGCGAAATATATTACTCCTGGCCCGCGCCGGTCACCCCGAGGTCATCGTCAAAATCGTCAAAATCGCCGAGCTTGAGGGGAAAGAGGATGCAAAGGTGACTGTCGTATCTTAGTGTGCCCTCCGTGCTAATTTGGGGAAGGCGATTGCTATACGTCTCGTCAAAAAAGCGGCCAAATTGGACGCAGCATCAAAGTTCAAATCTATGCAAGCTAATGCTCGGATTCTCAAACACTACCGTTCCAAGTTCATGAAGAATATATCCGAGTCGATAAAGGCCAAGTTTGAGGCCGCGTACCTCCGCGACGAAAGGGACCCAATCGCTTTCCTTGAAAACCTACGTTGGATATATCAGGACTTGATCGCCGTCGAGCGTGATGTTGTTGCCTGCTTCCCCCAGGACTGGGACATTTATTCGCACTTCGTGCGCGAATACCACAAGGCACTGAACACAACCATTCAAAGACTTGTCTCCTCAGATCCAGACGCGACTGTGCTCCTCACACTCCATGCGTGGCTCAAAGAATACAAGAGCAGCATGAAAGAGCTCGACATACCGCCGGAATTACTCGAGCCACCACTCCTCGGCGGCAACGAGCAGTCCCTTATCGATGATTACCTCAAGTTGATCGTCAAGAAGCTCGACGAGTGGAGCGCTAACCTCATGAAAACGGAGGTGACCGAGTTCACCTCGCGGGCGGAGCCGCCAGAGTTGGATGCAGATGGACAGTACGGGATGCAAGGCGCGGTGATTCTTTTCCAGATGGTGAACCAGCAAGTGGACGCGGCGATGGAAAGTGGGCAGGGCATGATTCTTGCACGCGTCGTCTCGGAGGCGAACCGCGTCATGCGCAGCGTGCAGGACCAGTGGACGCGTCTTATTGACGCCGAGTACAAAAAAACCACGGAGCGTCCGGAAGAGACTCCCGGCGGACTCGTCGAATATATGATCGCGCTCGCGAACGACCAGATAAAGTCGGCCGACTACACCGAGGCGCTTTCCGCGCGGTTGGAGCCACTCGTCTCAGAGAAGTACCGTGGGCCGATCAACGAGCGGCTGAACGACGCGATCGACGGCTACCTCGACGTTGCGAAGAAGTGCACGCAGACGTTGATCGACATCATCTTCAATGACCTGCGGCCAGCCACAAAACAGCTCTTCCAAAGCCCGTGGTACGACGGCATCATCACGCAAATTGTCGAGACGATGCGCGACTACATGTCGGACTATCAGTCATACCTTAACCCGTCGTTGCTCGAGTTGCTCGTTGAGGACTTGCTCGATGCTTTCCTCGTCACGTACCTGACTGCGCTTGCAAACACGCAAAAGCTGCGCATGCCCGGTGCCGTGGAGCGGATCAAGGACGATGTCGCGGAGACTTTCAAGTTCTTCAGCACGCTGAAGCCCGCCAAGGAGCTCGAGCAGTACTTCGAGGTTGTGGAGATGGTACTTTCGCTACTCGAAGCATCGAAGAGCTTGGCTTTCCTCTCGTTTTGGTCCTTTGCGAAGGTGCACGGGCCGAACCTCGCGTTTGTGGAGAGCCTGATGAAGGCACGCGGAGATTTAGACCGCTCGTCAGTCAACGAGGTGATGGATAGTATCAAGCGTAAGGTGAAGGAGGAGAATTTGACAGATCGTAAGTCATGTCTTGATAAGGTTATAGATTTATGTATTGACATCTGACATTCGTTAGCCCCCGAACCTACAATAATGAAGAAAATCATGATCGAGGGCACGTTCTCGCGCTTGCTACGGACTGCCAGATGATGCACGCCTCCGGACACATCTATAGTGTACCCTTGTTATATATATTCTACGCACTCGGACTATTGTATTACACGTACTGTAGAGTAGCAGAAAGTACCTATCTGGATCAGTGCTAACCTCGATCCCTTGGATGATGCCACACGTGCTCTACGTGAGTCACCCCGAGTCTCAGCCATTCGATACTCTAAGTGGGTAGAATGCTATGTTGTGCCGTGGTAAACGATACAACGGACGGAAGCAAGCAACCAGCGTAGCAAGCTCTTCAGTCGGCCAAAAGGAGCTCGGACTAGAGGAGTAGTGCTTTCCTAGCGCCCTGAGGACCATGATACCGGACGACAGACTGCCCTTTTGATGGGATAAACAACACACTGACAGTGTCATCGTGGTGCAGGGTCGCTGTAAGGGCGTAGGGAGAGTAGACCGATGGGTAGGCAACGTCATCCGAACGTGCTGCGGTAGATGATGATCATGTCAAGCTCAGGCCTGAGCCCGGGCCCAGCACTTTGCACACCCAGCTTCGGGGCCGGGCCGGGGCCCGCGGTACAACCTTCCAGGTTCTGGGACTTCTTGATCTCTTACAACCCGGTCCACTACAGCCATTTTCGCACACTGGGTTGATCGAAACCTGCAATGCCACGAAAAGACAATGCCAACACGCCTGCGTCTGCGCAAGCTCAACAGGATGCAGTCTCAGAGGGTATCGAGAACTTTGAGCTTCCCCGCGCGCTGGTGACCCGGATAGCGAGATCCGCCGTGCGTCCTCCCATGTGGCGTTATGTTCGCTCACTCTGACGCAGGAATATGAATCCTAGGTTCCGGACAATGCGAAATTGCAGAAGGATACTGTGCTCTCGCTGGTCAAGGGTGCGACCGTGTTTATCAACTACCTCGGTGCGTGTTTGATGGGCTGCCTCCTCGCATCGGTCTTTTGGCTGACTGAGTACTTGCAGCTGCCACGTAAGATCCCTCTCCCGTAACACTTGGATTCTGTAAATTTCTGACACGGTATAGAGCACACGAGGTCTCGACGTCTAAACAACACAAAAGTATATCTGCTTCCGACGTGTTCAAGGCGCTCGAGCTTATCGAGTTCGCCGACCTGATCCCACCACTTCAGGCAGAGCTCCAAGGTGCGCTTATCACGACCTCTGCCCCTTCTCCGCTTTGCGAATCCCTAACCCATCCAACACATCCAGTCTACCGCGAGCTGGCCAAGAGCAAAAAAGGCTCCTCGGCTGGGGGCGGATCCGCGAGCGCGCCGGCAGCTCGGAACAAAACGAGCACAGCGGCGCAACGGGGAAAAGGCAAAGAGCGCACAACAGAAACCAGCGAGTCATCGGTATCTGCTCCTCTGCCAAATGCGCTCGGCGCGCTGTCTCTGGAGTCACAACTAGAGGTCCAGGTCCATATTCCCCCAGAGGCGCCAGATGCCGATGTGGAGACATCTGCTTTGCCAGAGCGGGATGACAGTGAAGGTGAGGATGACGACGACGACCAGACGGAGGCCGAGCCGGAACTGGAGCCGGAACCTGATGAAGCAGAAGAGGACGAGGCTGAAGATGCGGACGAGAGGGATGAAGACGTAGACATGAACATGAAAATGGGCGCTGATTTGGCGGAAGATGGGGATGATATGGAGGATGACGATATAGAGTGACAAGATGACCCGAAGACTCGGAGGCCTTTATTTCATGTCAGGTTTACCTCCTGGGGAGAAAAGTTCGTGTTGAGGGACAAAAGAGCCAACGCCATGCACCCACGACTTCTGCTAGTCTTTTATTACTGCTCACTTGAAGTCAAATTCGATGTTTTTACCATCTTGACGATGACCTCCAGGGCTACATAGGTACGGTAACTTATACGATGGGTGTTTCTTTCTGCTACGCGTGCACTCAAATACACTCACATTCTCTGCACGCCAATATATTCTAATTCTAATCTAATTTATAGCATACGGCTGCATACATTGCATGCGATGTCCGAGTCATACCCTGTTTAGTATCTGGGGGTTGAGCTGGTGTCCGAGTCGTCCTTGTGCATGCATTAAAAACACATCACGTGAACTATTTAAGACCACGTGAACTAGACCGATTAGATTTTGCATTTGTGAGAAACAAGAAAAAAAAAAAAGTGAAGCGCGTCTGTTCATTACCATACCGCACTGTTACACCCTTACGAACTAAGGCGCATGTGCCGCCCAACGAGTGTCGTCGACACCTGTCAGGTCCTCATGATCAGCCTTTTCCCGTCTCCACGTGGCCGCGTACTGGTGCGCATTGCGCAATATCATTATTTTTTTTATGATTTCCTTCTTTGATCGGATTTTCCCCCTGCCCACGAGTCCTCCCTACATGGTGTGAACGCCACCTGGCGTGCGGAAGACACCCCCATGTTGTGTGTGTACCTGGGCTAATTTCTTCGTCTGCCGCATCCGTCGGAGACTCGGGCATTATCTCTCGACTGGAACGCGTCAGGATCATTTTCTTCCGTTGGCACCACCTTGACTGATACCTGTCTACGCTTCGGCATACGCTGCAGCTTCTTCCATGTCCCCTTGACGTGTTAAATGTGCACGTCTCTCTGCCTGCGAATTTTGGATCATCATCATTATCATTTCTCAGCTGCATCCTCGCGCACGAGTCCACCGCCGTCCCTCATCCCGTATCAGAGCATACGCCTTTCGCAGATAGACGGCCTTATTCGTGTTGTCTTGCTGTCTTTTCCCTCGGAGCGATATACCATGTTTGTTAGCACTGTAGAGCATGCCATTGGCGAGCGGAGAATGTTTACCCTCGACCTTTATCAAATTCAGCGTTTGGATGTTGCTACCATAATGGACGCGTTGACACGCCTCCTCCCCTGAACCCCCGTTGCCGTTAGCACTCTTGTTGTGAGGTGGTGATTCACTCAGTCGGGAATTTCTCTGCAACATCTGACAATACATATGCAGTGCTTGTGTTCACATCGTCCAACCGTGACGTGATTCAGAACCTGCTAATTGATACCTCCGTCAGTGGGAGGGCACCGTCTATCTCAAAGATAGGTGTCAACTATGACACGCATCCGGTGCCTTGATTCCTTCCAGAAGGGCAGTAACAGTATACACAGCTATACTTTTTACGATCTAGACGACGCCATTGCCAGTGTCAGTCGTGTGCACGGAAAATTTTGTATGACTTGCGGTGGGAGGTACTGCTACTTCAAGTTCTGTAGAGCAACTACGAGATTATTTCAGCGACCGTTAGTACATCTCCACCACTGGTCTCTATTCAGGGATATGTTATGGCCATGGTCCGGGCTGTCAGGGGCACTCCCCTGTCTGAGTTCTTTCGTTACTTTTGCGGGAAAATTGGCAGTCTAGGGCTTTGAAGAACAAAATATGTGGGACCTGTACTACAATGCAGACGACCGTCGAGATCGATTCGATCGGGTAGTTGCTGAGCTGAGTCGTCAACCGGGTGAGGACGATAGGACGTTGATTCACGAACTGTGCCAATCACTCATCGTCCTTTCTAGTCTAAGCTGTGTCCACTACAGAACAAAATGTCGACGATCATGATGACATTACGCGATGTGTACGTTCTATCAATGAAATAAACATGTCCGGTGGCCCTTCCTCCTTTGTGTCCGTCGGGAGCACCGTCGGGACAACGAAGAGCTGTACAATCTGACGATGAGATCGAGGATTTCCGTTACGGTCAGCCAACCCTCCGCAATCAAAGATGACGAGAACGTGTCGTGAATCACTGGTAGATGGCAGTCTTATCCTTCTTCTACTTTACTACATCATATCGTACAAACGACCAGTATAGGAAGTTGTCAACATGCTCATTCAGCTCGCTAGGCCACGGTTCCCTCCAACCTGCAACGCGGGAAGATTGTCACACAAGTCAGATGGCCCTTTCCTCCGGGATCATACACACATCTGATTGTGACGTCTGCGCAGAAGTCTGCTCCCACGGTAGGTAAGGTATGCCGGAGACTGGGAAGGCAGCACCGACCACCTCCAAGCCTGAGCCCAAGGCCGGGAGGAGGAGGAAAAGGTTCCTCGTGGGCTTGTCTTTACCTTGGATCGTCCAGCTAGCAGCTGCATTCTGTCAAAGCATCAGAGCGGGCTGCTGAGAACTCCTGCGACGTACAGATCCGCTTTCTCTAAGCAACTTAACCAGCTGGCCGAAGTTGTGACTATCCCCATCAGATGCGGGCTGGAGCGTCACCGGCACTGGCTCTCCGGTCGAGCTTGACTTCCTACAATTCCTTATCCACACCTGGAATCTTCGTAATTGGACTCCGGGCACGAATTCAAGTGACACCCGATCTGGCCACGTTGATGTCAGGCTGTGTAGCCGTAAGGTCTCAGTTGAAAAAACACCAGAAGAGAATATGCGCACCTATTACCGAATGAATCCATCACTAGAACCCGCGTGTGGTGGTGCGACTTGTCCGTGTGCCACTCAAGTACCACAGTCACCCCATCGTTCACAAATTCAGTGGGCTGTTCTTTCTCAATGGAACCCACGTTCAGGGCTGGGTCTGGTCCGGCACAATATCCGTCATCAATGAGCGCCTTGATGTTCCGCTGTGGCGCTGGTACATTCAATTCATAATTCGACAAGCTTGCTACTTTGGTCACTGATATCTCAGCTTCCGAACCGCCCAGAGTGATAGGGAGAAAGTCTAAGGGTAGATACCTTCATCACAGGGCACATGGAATTGTAAGTGTTGAATGTTTACCACACTGAGCCCGCTCTATGTTTGGCATGAATGTCTGGAGGTAACCTGTTACTGTATCTGGCCGGAGATCTTCCAGTGACTGGGACAGTAAGTGGGGTGGCGAAGTCAACAGGTGGATAAACATACAGCACCGACAAAATACTGAAGGTCATCATCATGAACAAGAGCCATGTCACAGTCGGGTGCTTTCTGCACAAGTTTTGTTAGAATCGGACGTGAATGCACGATGGATCCAAGGGGTGAGTCCAAGGACTCACTGTGGTGAGATAATCCAGGATTGTGTGAAGGGGATCCTGATACTTTGAAATGTCAAAGAATGGTTTAGAGAAAGTTAAATGGACTACTCTACGTCGGTATCGGCCAGGGCCGCCAGGGCGCTCATGGATTCATCTCCACCTGGTCCTTGTCCTGGTCTTGGTGGGGCAGCCGCTCCTATGAGCCTCGTTAATATCCCCAGACGTCGGCGAACACGGAACCCCCTGACGAATACGCATTGATCCTGGGGCAGATTCTGATAAGATCATATTAGGGAGAGTGCTGACTCGGGTTCATTTGAGACGGAAAAATGTAGGGAGGCGTACCGAGCCACTGGGACCACAGTTGTACGCCAACCCGCGAACATCTTGACGCGAGAACTGCCACTCCACACTGAAAATATTGGGAACTCTAACTCCGAAGGACACCTCTCTCACACCCTCGTGTCCAAAGAATGCGACATTAGTCGACGACCTCGCAAGATGACACCCGGTGACCAGAATGATATCCTCCATGCGGCTTATTCCCAAGCCAAGGTCCCGAGCGAACGCAAACCAGACATCGATATTTTCAATTAGGCATCTGGCGAAATCGCCCCGAGCGATCGTGTCCTTGCTCTCGGCCGGGACCGGAAGGGATAAGATTGCGCCTCGCTTCCTGGAGCATGAAAACTTGACATGTGCAAGTTCTTGCCTGGTAAGAAGTTAGTCGCAGGAATTCCGACGAGTGTGGGTCTCGATTACCCCGAAGCCAGTAATTCGAGCCCACCAGACACAACTGTGACTCTTCCCGAGTAAAAGTCATTGGGACTGAGTGTGCCCGTGAAGATATGGCGTTGCATCCTGGGTACTAGCGGCTCATAATGTTCCGGAATACCGAAGTTCTCATGAGATGGATGGTCTCTTGGGAGCAAAACATTGAATAGACGGTGGAATTTGCCTTGGCGAATGAAACCGACGTCGCCCACTTCTACGGAAGTATAAAGTCCCCCTGGGCTTGGGTCCCACAAGGCGTGCCCATAGGTAGGATAGCTGGCCGCAAGCTGTTCGCGGAAAATGTCGTAGTCCATTGGGGAATCAATTCCCCGATGAAAGGGAAGGGGGAGTGTTAGATAGTGCAGCCACACACGATGCACAGACGGCAACCGTGTACACAGCCTGCTGGACTGATTTGGATCGCATCCCTGTGAGAGAGAGGAGCTGCATTTGTATGTACTGTACTGTACAAGTACAACTAATACAGTAGTAAAATGCGCCCGGCCGAGCAAGCGCCGGGCCACGCGGCACCGACCGGAGACGCGCGCGTTGCCTTCCTTTCTTACAACCTGGACCACTACAGCCATTTTCGCACACTGGGTTGATTGAAGCCTGCAATTCCACGAAAGATAATGCTAACACACTTGTGTCTGCCCAAGCTCAACGGGTATCGAGAACTTTGAGCTGCCGCGCGCGCTGGTGACCCGTATAGCGAGATCCGCCGTGCATCCTCTCATGTGGCGTTATGTTTGCTCACTCTGACGCAGGAATATGAACCCTAGGTTCCGAACAATGTGAAAGTTACAGAAGGATATTGTGCTCTTGCCGGTCAAGGCCCAAGGGTGCCACCGTGTCTATGAACTGCTTTAGGGCGTGTTTGATGCTGCCCCCCCTGCATCGCGCTTTTGGCTGACTGAGTACTTGCAGCTGCCACGTAAGTCCCCTCTCCACCGTAACACTTGGATTCTGTAAAATTTCTGACACGGTATAGAGCACACCAGGTCTCGACGTCTAAGCAGGACAAATATCTGCTTCCGAAGTGTTCAAGGCGCTCGAGCTTATCGAGTTCACCGACCTGATCCCACCGCTTCGGGCGGAGCTGCAAGGTGCACTTATCACGAGCTCCCTCCCTTCGCCACTTTGCGATTCTTATCACATCCAACACATCCAGTCTACCGCGGGCTAGCCAAGAGCAAAAAGGGCTCCTCGGCTGGGGGCGGATCTGCGAGCGCGCCGGCAGCTCGGAACACAACAGGCACAGCGGCGCAACGCGAAAAAGGAAAAGATCGCACGACAAAAACCAGCGAGTCATTGGTGTCTGCTCCTCTGCCAGATACTCTGGGCGCGCTGTCTCTCGAGTCACAACCAGAGGTACAGTCCCCCAGAGGCGGCAGATGCGGATGCGGAGACGTATGCTATGCCCGAGCAGGATAATAGTGAAAGACGACGACGATCGGACGGAGGCCAAGCTGGAACCTGATGAGGCAGGAGAGGATGGTGCTGAGGATGCGGATTCGGGGGATGAGGATGTGGAGGTGGACATGAACATGGACGCCGATTTGGTTGGCAGAGGATGGGGATGATATAGACGAATGAGTGACAAAAGCGACTCGAACGGACCTTTTTTTACCCATCGGACTTGGACTCCGAGGGATGTTTAAGCAAGCAGGTTCAATACATCACGTGCATTTCAGAAGGACTGTCTTCTGTGATGTGATCATCATGCCAGCAACGGAGATAGGCAACTTGAAATGTAATATCCCCCACTCCGCGGACTAGCTGAGGTAATCCTGGTTGGCGTGGACTGGGTGCACAGGTGTGGTGGGTCTAGAGTCAAGATGACATACTCTATATTGTATGTACCGAATCGAGTCGGCTTGAGTCGTATTGTACTGTACTGTATGCGCCGTCCATCGCCTTCATCGCCTTCATCGCCGCGCGATCATTCAGCGCTGGAAGAGAGTTTGCACGTGCTCTCGATTCATAGTGGTCATTGATAGAAATCCAATTAGTCGAGTTGGTAGCGGACCCGGCGCGACGCGTTGACTCCCCCGGTTAAAAAGGCTTCTTGCCCATCAAAAGAAAGAGAAATCTCCCCTGGTTGTCCTCTAAGTCGTCCATCGTTCTTATGATGGACCAGATCCTAATCAACCCCGTCGACCCGTTTATCGAAAAAAATACCCCGTAAGTGTCCTGACAGAGCGGAATGCCGTTTTCTAACCTTGTGTTGGATTGGATTGTTTAGTCTGTGGGCACACCCTCTACTTATCCCATCTTACTTCGCCCTCGCTTCCATCATCGTTCTCATCCTCCAGGTTGCCTTCTCGTTTGGGCCGCTGAAAAGGCTTCGCGCAGGCATTTTTGCCACTGTTGAGGACGCAGGCACCGCTGAAGAGTCCAGAACCAGCAGTACTCGGACGGGTCTAGTGTCGGCTGTCAAGGACCATGTGGAGACATCAGGGGGACCAATCATCTTCCTTTTCCAAATCTCGCGTCTCATCCTCGTTCTCACGCTCCTCAGCCTCTCGATATTTAGCTTCGTTCAGGAAGAAGAGCAGCACACCGTCGATTTTGGCCTGGATGCTCTGAGCAAGCATTGGGGGAAAAAGCACAAGCATAAACATCGCCATGGTGGTGGCTCACTCTCCGAACGTGAATGGCTCGATCTCGCGTTGTCTCTAACATATGTGCGTTCGCAGGACTTTCCTTTCTCACCAGACTGATAACTTTAAATAGCTATACACCTCCTTTTTGGCTTTGTTCACTGTCACGGCCCGGAGAACCCGCGCCTCCATCACATCATCTCATCTCTCTTTGTTATTACTTATCACCTTTTCGGTCTATGCATACCGCGACATCTGGCCATTACTTACGTTCACGCTGTCACCAGCGGACGGACGGGAAGGTGTCTTGCTCTGGGTCAAAATTGGCCTCCTTGCCGTCGCTGCCGTCATCGTCCCTCTGATCATTCCGGGACAGTATGTTCCATTGGATCTCAAGGCGAGATCATCTCCCCTCCCGTCTTTCCTTTCGTTGACTCCGGCTGTAGGATCCCCAGCTGGCCATCAATCCAGAGCAGACGGCATCTCATTTGTCGATGATGACGTACACATTCCTCGAACCTATCGTTTTCTTGGCATATCGTGTTCCACATTTGTCACACGACATGCTGCCACCACTCGCCGACTATGACTACACGAAGAATCTAGTGCGAAGGAGTTTCAAGGCAGGTATTCCCTTTAAACCTACACAATCCTTCTTAACCCGCTCCGCTAGCACTTGGATACCTTTTCCGGAAGTCCGAGAAGGTACATCTTTTGGGGTTTCCTGGCTACTTTTCGTGCGTTCCTCGTTTGGGATCTAACTGTCGCTTATCTTGATACACGCTCAGGCCGCGAATACGTCCAACTAGCAATTCTCGTCATTATCAAGGTCATATCTAGCTTAATGGCACCCATTGGAATGAATCAACTTTTACGGTGCGCACCTTTGGCTTGTCGTCTTCGCAGTTGCGTTGGACGTGTTTCGTTAGGTACATCGAAACGCGCGGGGAGGGCGCTGTCGTCCGCCCGTGGGTTTGGGTTGCGTATCTTTTCTTAGGTCCCGCTCTTGGTACGATCGCTTTTCAATGGTATATTTTTATAATGGTCAGTGTATGATGCGATCATAAGGCCAAGTCTCTCACGCGGCTATTGCCCTCCCCTCCAGACAGGCACCATTGTGCGCGTCTCTGCTATCGTCACACAGCTTGTTTTCGAGCATGCCCTACGCATTCGTGTAAAGGCGGAGACCTCCTCCTCGACAAGAACTACTCCCATGACCACTCCCGAGGGTCGCAGCGAAGCGACGACGCCTGACACTGCTTCAATAGCCGACGTTAATGTCAATTCTGAGACTGCGGGGGGGAGCGGCGAGGAGAGTGAGCCGTCGACCCCGTCGTTGAGCATCAAGGGCAAACAAAGGGAAGAATATCCTGCCCCCCCGAGCAATGACGGTGACGGCGAAGAGCCGGGAGAGTCGAGTAATTTGGTGGGAAAGATGAACAATCTAGTCTCCACCGATTTGGAAAACCTCGTCGATGGACGGGATTTTCTGCTTCTTGGTTCGTCACCCTCGTATGTTTTGTGTCCATGGCACTATAATGAGTTTCTGCCCAGGTCTGTATTTCCCCCTTCAGGTCGCGTTGTGCATTTGGTTCTTGTACGACATCCTTGGCTGGAGCGCATTTGTTGGAATGGTAACGATGATCGTCCTCTTCCCTGTTCCCGGCGTCGTCGCAAGTAAAATCCAGAAAGTCCAGAAGGAAACTATGAAACGGGTAAGCATCGCCCTTTGATATTTTTACTGCTAGCCTTGACCTCGTGGCAGACGGATGCGCGTGTGCAGGCTGCTACCGAAAGTGAGGCAGGAGACACGAGTTAACGCATGTGACACTAAAAAGCCTTACAGCGATGGGTATTTTGCGCATGATCAAGTTGTTTGGGTGGGAGCCAAAGATTGCCACAAGACTGGTTGAAAAGAGAGAGCAGGAGCTGCAATACATCAAGACACGTCAGATCTTGAACTTGATCAACGGAAACATAAAGTGAGTGTAGTTTCCGATTTACGTTGTATTTTGTTCTAAGGATATTATCTAGTTTTGTCATACCCATTGTTACAGTGTGTTGCCTCATTTTTTTGACGACTTTCCTCTGAACGACTCTGAAGATGATTGTCACCTACGTCACTTATGTGTGTACAGTCGACTCTGCGCTAAATGCTTGCTGATCAGTTCCGTAGACCACTATCATGAAGCGGCCCCTTACCCGTATGTTCCTTGGTGTCCACCGGATTAGCCATGCTGACTTTGCCTGTAGCATCAGCTGTGTTTTCTTCAATGGCTGGTCAGTTTAACATTGTGTTCCGACGGTATAGGCGATGATTGAACGCCGGTTCAGTGTTCGATCTTCTCCGTGACCAGCTTCACAATATCTTCTGGTTGATTCCTGCATTCATCCAAGCAAAGGTCTCCGCAGACCGTATCGACGATTTCTTACACAATGTGAGCGAGACTTTATCACCTTCCTGGTCGTCTATTTGACGTCATGTCTCTTAGACAGAGCTATTGGATGAGTTTGCAGACGCCGAGAAAGGCTCTGAACGCGTGATGCTGACTGACGCTTCACACTTTGATCGGGACGTTATTGGGTTCCAAAACGCTAGCTTCACCTGGTCCAATGATAATATCAACGATGGTGCCCTTACGCCATCTAGACGCAAGTTTACCCTACGTGTGAAGGGCGAACTTCTTTTCAAGCGGGGTGGCTTTAACCTTATTATTGGACCTACCGGTTCGGGGAAGACGTCCCTCTTGATGGCGCTATTAGGCGAGATGCACTTCATCCCGATGAGTCCTGATGCTTGGTATCACCTGCCAAGGTCAGGCGGAGTAAGTTACGCTGCGCAAGAATCGTGGGTTCAGAATGAAACCATTAGGGTGAGTCCTAGCTGCGCTGTCGTGCACGCTATCCAACCAAAAGTAGGATAACATCTTGTTTGGCGCCCCGTACGATGAGGAGCGATATAACAAAGGTGTCCTTCTCCCGGCAATCATGCAACGTCTTTGGCTAACGCTCTGCTAGTCATCTATCAGTGCGCGTTGCAGCGTGACCTTGGCTTGTTCGATGCAGGAGACAAGACTGAGGTCGGAGAAAAGGGTCTTACATTGAGGTAGTGTAAAGAGCCAGGCATTTAAGATTCGGATACTGACCTGTTCGTCCCACAGCGGTGGTCAAAAGGCCCGCATTACCCTCGCCCGTGCAGTTTATTCTTCGGCTGAGATTCTCATTTTAGACGACGTGAGTGTTTAACCCCCTCCGTTCTCACGGTTTCCGGTGTTTATAATGTACGTACAAGGTCCTGGCGGCCTTGGATGTTCATACCGCCCGTTGGATCGTGGAAAAATGCTTCAAAGGTGACCTCATTTGCGGGAGAACGGTCTTGCTCGTCGTAAGTCGGCGCCTCGCCCGTGTGGCAGTTCTTTGTCATTTATTTCACTACAGACCCACAATGTTGCAATGGCTAGCCCGCTTGCGGACTATGTTGTGTCCCTAAGCGCGGACGGTCGGATAGCCAGCCGTGGCTCAGTGTCGGATGCGCTCGCGAAAGACAAGAAACTTGCTAAGGAACTGGTAGAAGGAGCCCGTGCAATCAAAGAGGACGAGAAGAGGATCGATCCCGAAGAGCCCGATGCGACGGCGAAGCAGGCTGATGGCAAACTAATCCTGGCCGAGGAAATCGCAGAGGGACACGTTAGCTGGGATGCAGGTAATTGCTGATTACCTCTCCGAGTTTTCTATGATGCTTACCCAGTTCGTAAAGTCAAGTTATTCATCGATGGTTTGGGAGGATCCCATGTTTTCCTGTTCTGGATCGTATTCGTCGGCAGCTTGCTGATTTGCGACGCGTTACTGACCGCGCAGACGTGGTTCATGGGGTATTGGGCTGAGCAATACGGCATCTACCCGCCGGAAGAAGTCAACGTTACGTTGTAAGTGGCCATGCCATGAGTCATCCCCTCCGCTTCCTCGTCTGATGTCCTCGCAGCTATCTCTCCGTCTACGGGCTCATCCTACTCGTCTCAGTCACCTGTTACACTGCCGGTGCTATTGTATACGTCTTCGGCTCTCTGAGAGCCTCGAGAACAATTCATCGAAAACTCCTCGAGTCTGTCTTGGGCACCACATTGAGGTATGTAGCCAAGTGTCCGGTACTGGCCTCGGTGAACCAACTCTTCTGTCTTTGAGATGGTTGGACACAACCCCTACGTCTCGGGTGATCACTCGTCTTACTCAAGACATCCGCGCCCGTAAGCGCTTGTCTCCTTTCTGGCGACGGATTTTTTGATACCCTTTCCAGTGGATGGCCCGGTATCCCAAAACTTCACGTGGTTCATCGAGATCTCTGCCACCATGCTGATCAAACTCATTGCCGTGGTGTACCTTACTCCTGTGTTTATCGTCCCAAGCACCGTCATCACCATTCTCGGAGCTTGGCTTGGTCAGGTGTACATGAAGGCACAGATCGCGATCAAGCGTGAGATGAGCAATGCTAAAGCCCCAGTCTTGGGCCATTTTGGCGCTGCCGTCTCTGGGCTTAGTTTGTCTACCTTCTAAATTTGGTCACAGGATCGATCTGACAACCTTGCTTAGCGTCGATTCGTGCATATGGAGCGCAGCTCGCATTTCGTGAAGAGTCGTATAAACGAATTGATAAATACACGAGAGCTGGCCGGTCCTTCTACAATATGAACAGGCAGGTTGCGTTCAAACCCACTACGAATACCCCTCCTAATCGCTCGCCTTTCCGCAGATGGATCAGCTTGCGCATCGATTTCTTAGGTGGACTGTTTGCTGCAGCCCTTGCCGCCTACTTGATCTACGTCCCCCACCAACGTGTCCTTCCCTCGGACACCGGCTTCTCGCTTACCATGGCCAGTACGCACCTTGATTTCTGCCTCTACTCGATTGCTTATTCTTGGCCCAAGTCGGATTCAGTGGCCTGATTCTCTGGTGGGTGCGCATATTCAACGAGTTTGAGGTCAACAGTAAGGACACCTACATTATCTGCACTCCGCCTTTCTGATTATTTCCCTTAGGCAACAGGTGAAAAGCCTTGTCTTGGAAACGTGGAGGTAATGCTTACCAATGCTACAGCTTGGAGCGCATGCACTCGTACATCAACATCGAGCAAGAGCGTAAGCCAACCAAGCAAGGCATTCCGCCTGCCTACTGGCCAGCAAGCGGGGACCTCAGGGTTGAGCGGCTTTCTGCACGCTATTCTCTCGTACGTGAACCGTCCTCACCACCATGTCTTCGCATTTGAACTCTCACTTGCCGTAAATAGGATGGACCGAAGGTCCTCCACGATATATCTTTCCATATCAGGTCTGGCGAACGTGTTGGTATTGGTGAGTTTTGATGAAACGTGATGGGTGGCATATATTGACTCCCAGGCTAGTCGGCCGTACCGGAAGTGGCAAGGTACTCAGCTTTTCTTTTTTTTTCGGGCCTCTGTCTTAGCATCTTGCAGAGCTCTCTGACATTGTCACTGCTACGTTGTATCTTCACCGAAGGCGATGTATACTATGACGGCCTACTCACGAGCTCGATCAACCTGGATGCACTTCGTTCACAGATTACTATCATTCCCCAGACGGTGAGAACAGACACAACTTTCTTCAGTTCCTACTAAAGCAGTTTATAGCCTGAATTACTGAGTGGCACACTGAGGGAAAATCTCGACCCTTTCTCGCAATGTGACGATGCAATGCTGAACGCAGCGCTGCGCGCTTCGGGGCTGTTCTCTTTGCAGAGTGATGATGACGAGGACCGCCTCACATTAGACAGCCAGATCGCGAGCGGTGGCCGCAACCTCTCCGTAGGCCAGCGACAAATCTTGGCATTGGCGCGAGCGATCGTGCGCGGGAGTAAGCTGCTCATTCTCGACGAAGGTGACTCATCGTACCCACTTAAATTTTAAACTGGGCTCAACTTGGATTTCTAGCAACATCTGCCATTGGTATTACCCTCGTGGTTTTGTTTTGAGCGTTAAGCGTGTGAATTAACACGGCCTGCAGATTACAAGACAGATACCATCATCCAGACGTCCCTTCGGAATGAACTCAAGGGCGACGTGACTCTGATCACTGTCGCACATCGTCTACAAACGATCATCGACGCTGATAAAGTCGTACGTGATCTTTACTATTTGACGTGTTGGAGTGCTACTAAAAAGAGTTAACTATATTCAGATGGTTTTGGATGAGGGTCGTATCGTGAGTGCTATGTCTTGAGAAATTTAAAGTGACCGCGCCTTCGACTCACCGTCTTCCTCTCCCCACCTCGTCGAGCCAGGTCGAGTTTGACAAGCCCAGCGAGCTCCTCAAAAAGGAGAACAGCAAGTTCCGCTCGTTAGTCGACGAGAGCGGCGACAGGGACTTCTTGTATGCCATGGCCAATAGCAGCAAGGCACCAGGGGCGATGACGCATCCGTCGGAGTGAAATTCGAAGGAGAGGGCATCATGTTTCGCGTTAGATATTTCCAGTACGCTCCATTTGTGATTTTATTAGAGCACAATCATGTCTATCGAGCCCATCCAAAAATCAAAGTCTAATCCTTTTGTTTTTCTCTTTTCGCACCTACGTGCAGAGCGGGCGGATACAAACAGCTACTACCCACCCTTTGCTTTCCTTTCTGGCACCAGCACTGGGTTGCGGGTAATGGGAGAGTTTGCGCGCCTACACTGAAAAGCACTGGAACTAAAGAGCCGACAAGCCAAATTTGGATGTTGAGTTGTATTTTATTTCCTCAAAGAAATTCGCAGATCGTAGTAGATGCTAGTTTGTAATTTACAGTACAGGGACGGGGGACGGGACATAGTACGCACGTCGCGTGAGAGGTGAAAGAGGGGGAAGAAGGTAGTAATGGTAGGCAGTGATGAATGTGTATGTGTGGCGTGAAGAGAGGTAACCATGATGTGCGATGTGCGTGCAGTACACAGAGAGAAGAGAAAAATGTCCGTGATAAATGGGAATGTTCTCGTGAGGCCAAGGCGCGAGGCAGTAAGGTATTGTATATATATATCTTCGTGATCGTTACCGAAAATGCAGAAAACGTAAGGGGGAAAAGAAAATATGGGGAGGTATCAACCCGTATGTCGTACAGTACAAAACGGACTTTGGAAAAGTGGGATGGGCACGCAGGCATACAACAAAGAGAAGAGCAACTATACAACTACAGATAACGAATTATTTGGAAAGAGGTTGAGAGGGAAAGAGAGATAAAGTACATCTTTGACGTGTTTTTATTGGATGGCGCAATTCCCACCTGACGTTTTCGTTTTCGACTCGCCGCGCCCGCGCCGCGTCCGGTGCGTATCGTGCGTAGCAACGACAGCAGGGGCCTTTGACGCCGATGCGAGAGAAGTAGGAGCGGGAGCAGAGAGAGAAGCAGGCGACGCATTGGCCATCCTTGACTCGGCAACACCGTTCGGCACGGGGTACATGCTCGCGCTAAGCACCACGGGAGCATCGGTAGAGGACGAGTCGGTCGCAACGGAGGGCTCGACGCGCGCGGCGCGGCTCGAGATGCTCTCCGCGGCGGTCCGCAAGCTCCGCATGCTGTTCGACTGCGGCGAGTGCAGAGATTGCGGCGACGAGCTGATGCTCGAGATCGACAGCGGGCGCTCCCTGTCCCTGTACGGGATCGTCTCTCTCTGGCGTGTTAGGATGAGGGACAGCTTCCGCCTGATCACGTTGCCTTCGGGTAGCAGGGACTTGCTAGGCTGCTGTTGCGATGGGTGCTGCTGGTGGGCTAGAGGAGGGGTGGCGCCGGCGAGGGAGATGGATGAGTTCGAGTGTGTAGGGTCAGGCGAGAGTGAGGCGCGCGAGCGTTTGAACGGCGACAGGACTTTATACGCCACAGGCGGGTGGGGAGGAGACGAAGGAGAGAGCGGGGGCGAGTTTGTGCGCTCGCGGTCGAGGCTACCGCGCGATGAGCTCGCACCGGGCCCGTCCGATACGGGAGTCGCGGGGTTCGGATGGCGGTTGAAGATGTCGATGGGACTGGCCCGTTCCGCAAACTGAGCATGCATGAGCAGCTTCGATCGGAGGTCGCACGTCGCCGGCGAGCGGCCGGCGCACTTTGAGTGGGCTATGAGGCTGCAGTGCGAGCACAAGACCGCACCCTTTTTGACGGGTTCCATGCATACCCGACAGCTGACGGCTGTAAAGTCACAGAGCCGCGTGATCAGTTATGGGCCCGAGCGAGGGGTAAAATTGAACGTACGTTTGCTGAAAGTCGTCTTTACAAAAGTATGCTCACGCATGTCAAAGAGGTCGGGGTCAGCCTGCGGGAGTTCAGGGATGCCTGGAGACGCGCTGGCAAACGAGCGATGACCGGGCGAACTCGACAGCAGCACATCGTCGCGCGCAAACTCGGGAAGGGTAACATCGACCGAGTCGAGATTCGCAATGAGGTGGCGCGCGGCGTCGTTCTTTTGTAAATCCGCGCTTACCCGCCGCAAGAACGGGATACTGTCTTGCGGTCGCAGGTCCTGTAAAATCCGCGGGGAATCAGCTCTTACCGTGACACTCGCAATGCAACGATGGCTTCTTTTCGCCTTACCTTATTCAGCCCCCAGTGGTTCTTCAGCCACTCATGCTCAAACAGTTCCTCCGCGCTCGGTCGCTGAGCCGGGTCCTTGTGGAAGCACTCCTTCAGAAACGCAACGAGCGGCTGAGAAAAGCGCTCAGGAATGGGCGGGTAGTCGTCCTCCACTATCCGGAACATCACTATCGCCGCCGACAAGTCAAAGTTTTTGATCATCAGACTGCGCATCTGGGCAAAATAGAAGAAATGGATGGATTGCCGCACCTGTCATGGAATTCGCGATATCCCCATACGGCGGCCGTCCCGTGAGCAACTCGATCACCGTGCATCCAAGCGACCAGATGTCGGATTTTGTCGATGCGCCTTTGAGCTCGATGACCTCGGGTGCCATCCAGTTGGGCGTGCCGGCGACGTCCTTGATCTCGCGCTCCATCGCACGCAGGTTGAGCGAGACGCCAAAGTCAGTGAGCTTCACGTTCCCGGTCTTGGTCGTCAGGATGTTCGCCGCTTTAAGATCGCAGTGCACGACGTCGCTGCGATGGAGGTAGTCTAGGCCCTCGAGGATCTTGACCACGTAACTCGCTACCAGCTTCTCGTTCAGCTTCCCGAACGCCTTCAGTGTCTGCCCGAGGGACCCATTCTCGGCGTACCTGCACGTGATGATGATGCCACGTCAAGCGTCAGTGCCAAGTATAACGCAATGATGCGCAGCAGCGGCAGGAGGCAGCAGAAGCGCAGGATAAAAAGGGGCGAGGGGGGCACGCACTCGAGTACAATGCTAAGCGTATTCTCGTCCCGGGCCATGCCCTCATACTTGACGATGCTTGGATGTGACAGCCATTTGACCAGGTCGACCTCCCTCATGAGCTGCGCAATCTCTTCCTCCTTCAACCCGTCGAGCCCGATCCGCTTTACAGCCACCATCTGCCCCGTGTTCAAGTTGAGCGCGCGATACACAGACCCAAACTGTCCGCGTCCAATGCAGTTACCGAGTTGCTAAAAACAGACCGCACAATCGATCAAAACCCCACTTCACAAAAGGAGAGAGCCGGGGGATACCCACAAAGTGCGTCGGCGCCTTGCCCTCCTCCCTGACGACCAACGTCTGCCGCGACACGCTGCCCTCCGTAGCATCTCGTGCCATCAGATCGCTAGCGATCGCGTGCTCCCCCGACGCAACGCCGAGATTGACCATGCTCTCGAAGCGAGACCGGCGGGGCTTGGCGCCAAATTCGTCGTACGAGTTCGGTCGCGGCCGCCGGCGCGAGCTCGCCCCGTCCACCTCGCTCTGGAATCGACCGCGAGGGAGTAGCGGCAGCGCAGAGTTATTGACGTTACCGGAGCCTGAACCTGAACCCGAACCCGAACCCGAACCCGACCCAAACTCTGCACGGCGCTCGAGCGAGTCGGAATTAGGTGAGGCAACATGCTCGCCAGATACGGCGCGCGGGAACGGGACGGCCACGAACGAGTCGTTGTCGCCCCCGCTCCCGTTTTCGTTTCCGCCACCCTCGGGACTATTCCGCCTCGGCACGTAAATCCCGTTCCTCTGCCCGGCGATCCCGCTGCGCGTACTATTCCGGCGCAGTGCCACACGGCCGGGCACCGCCATCCCCGAGCCGAGCGCGGCTGCGTCCGGGCTCGAGTCGCGCGGGAGCAGGGCGTCCCTGGGCGCGAGAACGGGGGCGTCGACGCTGTGTCGCGCGCGGTGTGTTGAGCGCCGCGCGAGGGGCTGCATTTGCGATTCGAGGTTGCGGGGTGGGGAGGACGACATGGATTGGGCAGCAGCGAGATCTGCAATCGCGAATTCGTCATGGCCGACAGCGTTCGCAGATAAGGCCAACAAAGATGGAGAGGGCTTCCTGATGGCGATCGGGCGAGAAAGCACGTAATTCTGCGTCTGAAGCGCGTCCAGAAAGTCATCTGGCCATTTGCCCTGGCCAAGCTTGATGCGCTCGACGCGTCCATCTTGCCTTATACCGGCGCCACGGCAGCTCGGGGGTTCTTCGGATTCTTCAACGACTCGCGACAAGTCAACAGGCACGGTCTCGCTTGGTCTACGTTCGCGCGGACGTACAAGAGGTTCGAGGCTGCGTCTGCCCTGACCGAGTACGATGCCACCGGGGGTGCTCGGGCTATTATAGTTGGTGCCATCGCTGCTGCCAAAGTGGTCGTCACAGGCCATCATGGATGCAGCCATGGCGCTCCCCTCAGTGCGCGTGATGCTAGGCCATTCAGACGGCACGAACGAGGTCGCCTCGGTCGTGACGGTCCGAATTGTGCCAAACTTGCCATAGACACCAGAGTTGCGACCGTTCCCAACGCCGGTGTCAAGTAGGCTCGAATAAGTGCTCATGTCGGTGATATTGCTCGATGCTATGGACTGGTTGGTCGTCGAGTCAGCGATGGACACGCGTGCGGACTCCCTGAAGGACGGCATGAGCGGCGAGTCGCCGGCTCCAGCGGTAAGGAGTGAGCGCTCGGACGGCCGCGAACGTACGGGCGAGCGCGGCGGAAGGATCGGGGGTACCTCATCGCGATCGCTGGTCCCGGTCGGCGTATCGCACCCATCCGGCTCTGTGTCGAGTGCAGTTGCTGCGTCGCTCGACGAGGATGCGAGGTCCGGACTGTCGGATCGTAACGTGGGAAGGCCAGCAGATGGGGGCGTCCAGCGCCTCGTGTTGTTCCGTGCAGGAGAGCGTGGGGAGTGCGGTGGTGAAGACGCAGTCAAGTTGGGGGAAGACATGGCCGCGCGCGAAGAAGAGCCAGTGCGGTATAGGGAGCCGAGGGTCACGTTTGCACTCGTGCTCGCGACGGCTGCGTTGACAGGCTTGGACTTGCTTCCGCCCCGCAAGAGGTGGGAACGTGTAGGTACGGGAGGGGTCTCTGCCCACTTGACCAGAGCAATGATAGTCTTTGCCACGCGTGCGAGGCAGTCCGAAGTGCCCTCGATGAGATCGTCCCTCAGAAAGAGTTCCTCGGGTGGAAGGCCGTTGACAGAGCAAGATGCAAGGAATTTGGTTACGTTTGACATGCGGAGCTTGCCGTCCTCTCGCGGGTCGATCCGTGTAATGGATCCCGGCCGTAACTTGTTCATAAGTCTAATGAATTTAAGTTGATAGACAAAGAGGCGTCAGTATTCCGCTCCGTGCACGCGGTAACCAAGGAGAAAAAGGAATGAGCGACTTACTGGCAAAGAACATAACCGTCTCGTAACGCCTCTGTGAACAGCCTGCGTTCCCTCTCTTCTCCTGCCGTACTGGCATTTACACCGACCTGGGTCGCACTCCCGTTCGTAGAAGCCCCGCTTTTCCCCCACACGCGCTCAAGTCGGGCGAGAGCTCGCATGCGTACCTCCACTTCTTCCGACTCGCGTACACCGAGCCCCGTGCTCTGCCCTGGTCGCAGCATTTCCTTGCAAAGTACGGAAGTGGCTGCACGCAACGCTTCGCGATGAATGGGGTTTGAAGGGCCTACAGGTGAGAGCGACGTGGCTGAGCTGTTCGTGTGGCGTGTCATAGGGGTGGTGGATGGGGACGCCGCGCGCTGACACTGGTGGGTCGGAGAAAGCGCGCGGGGACGGCTAGGTGAGGCCGGTGATGAAGCGCGTGGAAGAGGTGAGCCACGGTCGACAGATGACCGCCGGATCGCGTTGGAGGGATAGGATGGGGGGTTGAGGCTGGAGGTCGAGACAGAGGTAAAGCCACGTGGCGTGGCGATACGAGAAGACGGTGGGGAGCAGGTGCGGGAAGAGTTCGGGCTTTTCTGGCGGGATGAGGAAGGGCTCGAGGGTGGTTGGTCTAGCGAGGAACGAGCTGTACCGGCAGAGGAGCGTTTTCCAAGGCGAGAGGAGGATGTTGTCGGGGTAGGGGTGCCAGGGGGGCTCACTGGCTCTCGACTTGCAGACCGAGTAGGAGTGGTAGGTGCGGGAGAGGAAGAAAGTGTGTAACGCTCGAGTGAGGGAGTGGAGGGGGAGGAAGGTAAAAGAGGATCAGGAGGTGATTTTCTAGGACGAGACGAGGCGGGGGAATTGACACTCGGTACGGAAGGACGCTTTGGAGTGAGCGGGGCGGGAGGGCTTATAAGGGAACGATTAGATGAAGGGTGGCCACTGTGGTTGTCGGGAATATGCAAGGCGGGTGAAGATAGGGAAGCTTGTGTTAGCGAAGGAGTAACAAAGCTCGTGAACCCAGCTAATCGAAATCGGTGTTGATCTTTTCCAGTTTGTGAACCAAGTCTATCTTCCAGATCTTCTTGTTGTACACCATTCTTCGATCCCTTCCTTGTACGGCCAAAGGCCTCGAACCGTTTCAACATCCCGGTCCGTCCTCTACCTTCTCCAGTCATCATCACTTCGCTCACTTTGACTTCGGGGATCTCTTTGTCGCACCGGATATCACGTTTAGCCGTGATGGTAGCAAACTCATCAACATCGGGCTGTAGAGGAGCAGGCTTTCCTTTCGACCGAGTCGTCGATCGGATGGTCTGTTCAAACGGAGAGCGAAGCAAGCGCTTCTTGAACAACGTCTTTGGCGGCGACTCGGATGGCGACATGACTGGCACTGACGGTGAATGACGGGGTTTCGAGGGTGAATGGGGTAGAAGGCGTGAGGACGCGGAAGGGGAAGTGTAGGCAGCGGGAGCAGGAGAGGAGTCGACCTTACTAGAGGAGACCACGTGTAGAGGATTTGAGACGGCGGAAGTGATCTTGGAGGTTACAAGGGCGGCGGCAGCCATGTGTGAGGTTCATAGACGTGTTGCGTGATATAGGGAACGACAGACGAGAAGAGAGAAGAGTGTTGGCGCGATCGTGATATGGCCTGGCCGTCATAAAACGTTTGAGGAGCTTGAGGAGGAAATGAGACCCCAAGACTAGGCGTTCATCAAAATCAAACTAAGGGTATCTTGGACCGTCTCTTTCGAGAAACCAGGAGCTGTACGTGAATAACCTTAGAGAGTGGGTCGGTCAAAAGCCAAGGAAGAGGAACTCTCCCCTCTCACCTGCAACAACGTGTATCCATCTCGCCTGACCCCGGTATAACATTAGCGGATTTACACAAGATTTACGCCCTTGCGCCAAATGAATGGATCTCACCCTTTGTTGTCAAATTGTCAAATTTTCGCCACTCGGCAGCCCTCAACTTATCACCGGCATAAAACCCAAAACAAGGTAAAGTCGCTGAGTCGCGGTGTGTGACAACTCTGGAAGTAAGTTAGAGGTCCACTCCACAATCACCCGATAAGTCTTTTTCCCGGGCTGAGGCGCCCGTATGTCTGACTGATCGGTTCGTACACGCGGCAAGCCTATCTACCTTAGCCCTTCTTCCGCCGTCAGATGCGAACAACACCACTTAAAAATACCTGGATACAAATGGGTTTCTAATACCACCAAGGCGCTCCGACTCAGTCACCTATTGAAACACCAAACTTGTAGACGCCATGGCCAAGTGTGACGAATCAATGACGTCTCATCTCGATCCCTCCTGACTCCAACCCTTCCCCGCCCTCACGTTTTCAAATTAGGTTCACTCGCTCCGCCCCTGTGCCCGCCAGGAGCCATTACGGGCGCCCTCAACTTACTAGCTGGCACCCTCCATATAGTCCTTGCAAAGATACGCCACCAGCTACTTTTTTGCATTTCACGCACGTTCACCGTAAAGACTGTAGTCCCGTCTCGAGAAGAGAAAGTGCCCGTTTGTGAGCTGCGCGACCAGTTCTTATCTCACTCTCGGTCGATCGGCCAGTCAGTTCTCCGCAGCAGGTACAGTATCCCTGGCGTAAGTATCACGTGGCTTCCACACCATGATCACGTGTAGTTCTCTTCAAGCGCCGTGAACAACCCCGTCTGCGGCCGGACCAACAACGGCGCTACGTATCATAGGTAGTGGAGTAGAGTGGCACACGCCTTGGCCCACATACAGGGTAAGGGAATGTAATTGGACCTTCATGGGAATATACTCACGCTCTCATATCACGGGTGACGCTTCGCGAGTTACGGCGCCTTTCTTGATGACAGGGAAGTACAAAATAGAATTCTTTTGGGAACGAGGAAGCGCCCGTAAGAACGCTTTTGATTGATGACTAGATCGCTCCATGACGGAACATTTACCGAAACGTTCCGAACCTGCTAAGTTATCAGAATTGCGTATTAACGCGAGTGGGGGAACGTATTTAGAGGATGCATCCCTCGCTTGTGGTTAGGGAGCAAGCCGCATGTCCATGGCCTATCGACTGTGTGGCAGAAGAAGTACATCGTACAACCCAGAATGGAATGGAGATGCGTATATACATCGGGACTATCGGTGGCACTTGGCCATCATGAAGGTGGAGTAGTGGGAAGATTGTGGCGTGAGAAGGAATGAGCAAAGACTGAGTTGCAACCTTATTTCGGGGTTCGGGGCCACCGCAGCTGAAGCGAGTCACCGTCGATCGATAACGAACCAAATTTTTTTTTTTTTTCTTTTCAACAACGACGAACAACCGGACGACGGTCACGAGCATTGTCAGAAAAAACTATTTTTTTTTGGTTGTTCGTAGCTGCCATGCCAACTCGTGCTGCTGTTGCTGCCGCCGCCGCCGCCACAATGCGCACCACCCGCTCACGCAAGATGGCCACGCAGCCTTCAGGTTCAGGTAAAGAGAATGGCAACGCTTCCCTCCCGTCGACCAAGGGAAAGGAGAAAGCCGCCCCTAAAAAGGCTGCTCGAAATGTAAAGGCGAAGAAGGTGGAGGAGGTGTTGTTTTGTTCGTGTCGTGGTGTCGATGATGGAACCCCTATGGTTCAATGTGGAACTTGCGATGAATGGTTAGCACACTGCCTTCCCTCCCTTTCTCCCATAGTGCTTATCTACATCAAGGTATCACTTCCGATGTGTCCAACTCACTGAAGACGATGCGAGTGAGATAAGTGAGTCATTCTCGTTTCTCTCCAACTCCCCTCTGACTAAACATTTCCATATAGTGGTCTATGTGTGTCCTTCGTGTCAGGAGAAGACCGGCCGGCGTACAGTGAGTAAGTATCAGATGCGTTTCGACATAACGATCAATGCGCCGCAACTCCACTACCCCACTGTTTTTCTTCCATATTGTTGTACTCTTTCATCTTGTAACAACCCACTTCTACATCTGCTGGTACCAGTGTTCCGTCGCGATACATCTTGGCACCGGTACGCTGCCATGTCAGCGGTGTCCTGCCTGAGCTGCATACCGCACCGGCGCTAGTTGCATTACATCGTGTCAGAATGATACCGTCCGGTATCAGCATGGTCGGTCGCACAAGACTCGCCACTGCCAAGCCGTACTATGCATGCATATGTAATGTGAGACACACACCAAGACCGGGCATTTTTTTCCTTCCCTATTTTACTTCCCCCACCCATCTGGCATCTCGTCTTTTTCGTTCCTCGTGCTGTGAGAGGGTGTAGTGCTGACCCGAGTTTGATAGTGGAATGGGAGGGGTCCGACGCGCTTGAACCCATTGAGGAAGCTCCAACCCAAGAACCACCAGCAACGACCACAGAAGACGTCAAGACGCAGACGAAAGGGGCGGAGAAGCCTGCGCGGGCGGAGGAGTCGGAAGAGTCGGAGACAGAATCGAAGCAGCGGCAGGAGCGCCCGTCGCCTGCGGAGGCGTCCGAATCAAGTGACGACGGGAGCGGCGACGAGTACGTGGATCGCGGTGAGGAGGCGTCGGGGACCAAGCTTAAACGAAAGGTGCGTCATTGTGCAGCGTCGGCCGTGGCATGCTCACAAGAGACACTCTCGCGACAGCGCCCGAACAATCGCCGCATCGCCACGATGTCGTCCTCCGACTCTGAAGAAGAGGACGAGAAAGAAAAGACGGTGGCAACGGGTGCGCATGCCCGGCGCGCGAG
>QLOZ01005933.1:0-11272 GCA_003314065.1 Lactarius sp. MG50 | reverse complement strand
TGACTTTATGATGACTTCATCACTGTCAAGTGTGTCAAGTCACCAGGACCTTTTGCTGATGAAGTGGGAGAAGAGAGCTACTGGTGAGAGGATAGTTGTCCAGCGTTATGAAGGGGATGAATAAGGAGTTGTGAGAGTAAAAGCAGGCGGCTTTGAGGCAGGGATGGCAACTGAGGCATCAGTGAGGCTAGCGGATGCATCATGGTGTAGGGGAAGGGGTTGAAGTCGCTAACAATGACTTTGCGGCAGGTTAGGAAATATCTAAAGATGTACCTCCCTGACAGCATATTCTTATCGACGTTGAGTAACTACCAGTGACAGTACGGGAGGGGATTAAATGATAGGAGAGGACGTATTGGTACGGTGGACTTGGGGGTACTACCGCGCCAATCATCACAATGTTTTCCGCGGCAATAAGTTATGGCGAAGCGCGACCAGGGTACTCGGTACACGACACAAAGTTAATGAGTCTTTGGTGGTTGTGACGGTTTCAAGCAACAACGATAGGGGGGTTCCGTTTCTGGAGGATCTCGAAAGAAGAAGGAACATCACGCCTTCAGGCGGTTGAGGGGGTGATTTTCAGACCCAAAGCTAACAAGCTTTTTTATTGTAGCATAGTCGAAATAGATACAACAAATACGGTTGCAGTGGGATGGTCTACAGCACAGAAATAGCTGATCAAAAAGGGCACATGGATACTACAAGGCTCGAACGAGGGCCCGGGGAGGTGCACGTGGTAGATGGCCTGGCTAGGCCGTGAATAGCGCCTTGAGTGAGCTACTGCAGTAATAACCCACTGGCACTGCCGGGAAACCCTTCTCACGGTACAGTCCAATCCCAGAGAACGACCAATGAGAACGTTGAATTTCCGGGGTGATTCGGATCTAAAGCACACATACTCAATTGGGCTCAGTGCGGAAAGTCCTCGACAACTCACCTTCACTCTTCGCTCGCACTCCCAGCCCAGAGGCCAGCGTGAGGTGCACCTCTCGGGCAGGCACTGTTTTTCTTGTATAGTATCATATTCAAAGTCCAAGCTCTTACTTTTGTTCCGGCGATCTCCTCCCGGCAGATGTCTGCGCGAGAAGACCAATCCACACTGGATTGCTGGCCCGTACGGGAGAGTCCGCAGTGCGGATTCGCATATGCCTTGACGCTCCAAGGGGTCGGGGTGCTCTTCAGGCTCAACGTCGTCATCGAACACCTCGCGGATTCCTGTCGTGATGTCAATCTCGTACTCGTAAATGAGAGCTAGGAGGTCGGTAGTGCCGAGGATGTCAGTGCTCCTCGAGGCGAAACGTCAAGTCGTGGCCAGACTCGCACTCGTGCACAACGCGATCGTGCAGGAATTACTCGTCGAGTCTGGACTCAACGATGTCAGGTGCTGTATCACTCAACGAATTCGTTGACTGAAAGGCCATGCTTTGCCGCGTAAAGTATGACGCCGTCTTCTCGCTATCCGCTGCCCTGAAAATGCCCTGAGAATTAGTGAAAGCCGTAGACTTGCAAAAGTCAAGGAGGGCTGCAAAGGACCGTTCTTGGTTGCGACCTTCATCCAGAGAGTCGAGTATCCATACTAAAGCGCAACGATCAATCTCGGGTGATGACCTCTGAACAAATGCTTCCGCTGGTTTCCACATGCCATCTCGGAACCATCCACGATGACGCTCCTCCGTGGTAAAAACGCGTATCTAGTCAAAAGATACCAGGCTAAAGAAGAAAGCGGGGAATGGTAGGGGCAGTCATGCAGAACAATCAGCATGAGGCCGACGCATAGGTATATGAATCCGCCAGTAGCAGCCAAAATAATGGGCGGTTCTTATCAAATAAATGAAACAAGAACACAGGAAGGCCTGAAAAGAAGAGGAAAACGGAAATTTGTACGAAGGTAGATAACAGGTCAACCACCAACGGAAGGTGAAACTTGTCGAGGCCTTCAGCGAAGAACGCACGGATACGGGCTCGCTTATGTACACTGTATTGTGACCGAGTGATCCTGATATATCGTCGCATCCACTGCTGTATTAATGTGGCCACCAGGGCACATGTAAGGCTAATAGCCAAGCTGAAGAACCAGAGTATATTGACCCAGACGGCGCGCCTTGGCAGAGAAAAGTTGGAACGACAGGTCGGAAAGGATGGAGACGGGAAATCCATTGGTCTCTGCAAGCAGCTTGAAAATATTCGCGAGATAGGATGCTGAGATATCCTGCGAGGGTGGCCGGAGATCCTGAGTGGAGACTGTGAGCAATGCCACGAGGGCAGTAGAGAATAAACCTGTCTACGACATATAGGTTGAAATGGGATGTAGAGCATAGAGAGTAAGATGGAGACTCACGAAGACAACGATCCCTTGTGTATCTCCTGTCACGCATGCGGCCATCTCTTTATCTTCCTCCCATGCCATATCCAGACACGCGGCAGAGAGAGGCCCCGACACGTCGCCAGAGTCTCAGAGACGTCCTTCTTGCGGTGCCGGTCGCTCTACGAATATGGGTCTAAATGTGGAGAATAACCAGGTCGGGTAGGTTCATACTGGTGCTGCCGCTTTCCTCGAGCGGGCATTGAAATACCATGTTTGTATCACGAGGTGAGCTCATTGGAAAAGACGTTGTTAAGCAAATTGAGCGTAGAGAGACGTCGAAGGGTCCTAGACAGAGGATTTTCTGGGAGTTGATGTTGATGGATAAGATCGATGAGGAGGAACGCGAAGCGAAGGCCAAACATATATATTGCAGACCACAAGCGCCTGATGCCGTAGAGTCTCCAGCTCGCGTTCATATGCGATGTCCACATAGCATCCGCATGGTGTCCGCCGCAGCTGTACTACTAGTAGCAGGTCCTCGCATGAGTTTATTTGGTTGATGGATGATCAAATCCCCCTGTTATGGAAGGACCGCAGGTGATAGTGATCCTGGTGATGAGTCTGGGCATCAGGCCCCATCCTGGTGAAGTGCGCACGTCTAACGCACGCGCGAGTCTGAGAGGAAAACACAGGACCGTCCTGGTCAGACCAAGGCGGACGGGTCGGGCAGATGGGGTGTCGAAGCTTCAGCTGGCCAAGGCGTAGTGCAGGCGGCGGAGAGAGAGAGGATGGAAAGCAAAGCAAAGCAAGGAGAGGAAGAGGAAGAGAGCGGGGGAAAGACGAGGTGATTGATCCGTTCCGGAGCACGCGTTGGCGCGATTGCCTAAGCGACCGTGTTGAGGACCAAGAGAAAAGGGGGAAAGGAAAAGAGAGAAGAGGGAAAGCACGCGGAGACGTTTCGAGAACAGGAGTGGGTCGATTGCACAGGACTGAACTGCCCTACATCAGGGCTTATCGACGTACTTAAATACATGTGTCCGCGCCAATACTTGGCCGAGATAGAGCCGATACTAGAGTCAATTCATATGGAAAAGGAGGGAAGTCTGGTTGGTAGCTTAGGGGACGAGGGAAACTGACAGAAAGGCGGCGACGTGGTGAAAATACACAACGTCGGGCGCTGAGTAACAAGAGGGACTGGAGGAAAGGAAAAGATGGCCGAGAACATTCGTGACATCGAGCGGCATCGGCATAGGGCAGTGAAGACCTAGGACACATTCAGAGAAGGGGATAACCTGTAAGAGTGATGGTGAGAGCGGCGACGTTCGAGTAACATGTAATAAGGATCGACTAGGAGCAATGGGGAATGAAAATAAAGAATGAAAGGATGAGAGCGTACGAGCTAGTCTTTGTACAGTTTTTTGGTTACGCAGGTCTTCGACGAGGGAGGACTCGGAGAGCGTCATTGAAGTTGAGGGACAAACCGCGAACGGAGGGGCGTCTCAGTTCACGATTATGGAATCACGGGCGCTCCGAAGTGTCGTGTTCCGAGCACAACAGAAGGCCTCACCTTACACTGGTGACGAATTCCGTAATAGAAATGTTCTGGAGGAGAGGTTGTGTGCGCTGACCCGGAGGAACGAGGACGATAGTGAGGTCGAAGACGCCGAGGCGAAGCCATGTGCGCCAGACGACTTCGCATTTGAACATGCCACTGCATATACTCGTCACTACGTACGGCATAAACGAAACATGGGGTAGATGGGATCGACTCAAAACCCACAATTAGGAGACGACACAACTTATTCACGGGATTCAGGTTCTTAGTCACGGTCGGGGTTTGAGAGGTCAGCCGGTCGAGCGCCACCCACGCGCCAACACCCCAGAAAGTCCCAATCAAATCACCCATTTTTTTTGGACAATTATGTAGCAGAACCGTAAGCTACAGGGCCCCCCCACGCGTATTAGTCCAGTCCATAACGAGCTGCAGTACCCCCCAAGTTTGAGTCCTCAAAGAGCTGCCAGTGTGCTACTTCACGTCCGAGTCATCTTCCACCGGTCCACCGGCAAGGGCCGTCTGAGCACTACCCCTGTGGCTGATCAGCGGTCGCTGCTGCGTTCTAAGGTGTGCGTCATGCAAAATCATCGCGTTGTGACTACCTGTGACCTTCCTACTAGAGCTGAGTGTCTATGCACGCTGAATCTGACTTCAGAGCTCAAAAACGTTATGCTGCTCACAATTCTACATAAGAAAAAATTTCTGTCCACACAGAGCTCTTCTGAAAGTGCAAAATAAGAAAACTGTGCGGCCAGTTTGGGATAAAATGGCTTTGTGCCAATGGCATAGAATTTCTACTGCACTTATCACGAAACGCGATGCTTTTGCATGACGCATATCTTATATATCGCTAGTCACTGTCGCCGACTTTCATAATCAGTGTGTGTCTTCTGAGGCGACGCGCACGTGCGGTCGTAGTATCCGTCATTCCACAGCTTGACGAGGACCGCGACCACGGCCTCTCTGTGGGTTATATTTACTACTGTCTCTCTTGTATATTGTCAATTTCACTGTCGATGAGTTCTCCAAAGTACGTCTATATCCTCACTAGTCCCGTTGGAAAAGTGCCCAACTTGGTACTCACCAATCTCCAACCAGTCGCACTCAAAAGCCAATCAGTCGTCCATCCTCCCAACGAAGCGATATTAGTATCGCCCACGATTCTTTCACTGCTACCTCCTTGATGTTGATAGATGCATCCGAGTCTTCTATGAGCTCAAGGGCAGGAAAGTGTGTTGCGCGTCACCTGGAGGAATTCTCTAATCAACAAGGACGAAGTACGTCTCCTGCTCCGCGTCAGCGCCTTGAATGCTGATCACTGACCTTTATGGTGCAGATATTATTCCTTTTCAACGCGTGACAATCGAATCCCTCCCTGACAACGTCCTCCTGGACATATTCGATTTCTATCTATTCACTGGCAGCCTGAGGTGGTTGAGGCTTGTACACATATGCCGAAGATGGCGATACATCGTGTTTGGATCGCCTCACCGCCTTGATCTGCAACTCGAATGCAAAGCGACAACCCCTGTGAGGGAGATGCTCCATATCTGGCCGCCCTTACCTATCATCATATCCGACCGGAAACTGACACCCCTCAGTGGAGATAACATCATCGCCGCACTCGAGCGCCATGATCGCGTGTGCGAAATTGATCTCTCCTTTATAAAGAGCCCTCTATTGGAACGACTCGCCACAGTGATGCAGGAGCCATTTCCGGTGCTGACGTATCTCGATCTTCGTTATTCTAGTTGTTATGGTCCGACAGCACCGGCGCTTCCTGATACCTTCTTGGGTGGATTCGCCCCACGTCTAGAGTCACTCTATTTGTTTGCCATTCCATTTCCGGCACTACCAAAACTTATTTTGTCTGCGCGAGACCTTGTCGATCTCTGGCTTTCCAGTGTGCCACATGCCGGGTACATTTCGCCCGAAGCGATGGTCACATGCCTGTCCGCGTTGACCAAGCTCGAATTCCTTACCCTCAGATTCCAATCTTGGTCTTCCTGCCCCTATCTGGGGAGCCAGCATCCACCTCTTGAGACACGCATTGTCCTCCCCGCTCTCACCGAGCTGGATTTCCAAGGCGTTAGCGGGTACTTGGATGACCTCCTGGCCCGGATAGACACTCCTGTTATTCGTAGGACCAAGATAACGTTCTTCTATCAGGACATCTTTGGCACTCCACGCCTGCTCGAGTTCGTCTCTCGCGCAGCGACGCTCAGGCCATTCAAGCGTGCACGACTCTACTGTTATGATAATATTGGCCAGATCGAACTTCATCCCGTTGATCGAAATTACGGGTGTCCATTTCTAAGGATCACTGTTCTGTGCCCCGTGATTGATTGGCAAGTCTCGTTCTTAGTGCATATATGCAACCAGTTCTCGCCCCTCCTCTTCAGTGTGGAAACCCTTTACATCCGGTCACAGTACGTGAATGAGGAACGAGAAGACGACATGGATCACGCGCGATGGTTGGAAATTTTCCGCCCATTTATCGCTTTGCAGAGCCTGCGAATAAAACCCGGGGTGGTGCCATTCATCGCGTCTGCGCTGCAAGAACTCACTGGGGACAGGGTCATGGAAGTGCTTCCTGCACTACACAGCATTTCACTGGGGAACGTATCCGGATCTGCGGCGCGGGCCTTGGATCAATTCATCGCTGCACGCCAGCTCTCTGGTCACCCTGTCACTGTCCAGTCCCGGATATCCGGAATCTGGGTCAATAGGTAACTCCGCTGTCCACTCTCAGAACCATAAACAACACAAGGTAGAAGGAAAGAACGTGTGTGAGGTTTGGTCATCATCGGTCGATGCGACGGTAGGGTCAGGTGAGGCGTGAAGGAGGAAGTAAAGGTGGGGGAAGCGGAACAGGTTCGTGACTTTTGGTGAAGGCGGTGAAAGTATGTATCTGTAAGTAAGCACAAATGTAAGGGTGTGTTTAGTGGGAGTTGTGTATTTTAACCCTCGCCGGCGCGGCTGCCGACGAAGACGACAAAGATGACTATGCTGCTCTCGAGTGCGCGTGCGCACGCCCCGGAGCGTCGCGCCAGCACACTGTCCGCTCCGTCCACGACGGGTCTCCCAAACGTATAATTCTGAGTTACTAGTATTCAGCGCGCCCTCGACCGCGATGCATGATGGACCTCGATTACTTTCTAGTCTTACACTCGTCATGGCCTTCCAAGTCAGGTAGTACCCGCAGGTCATGTCGGAGGGCGCGTTTTACTCGGCTTCAAGTTATTATCACGAAGGAGCCGCGGCGCAGCATCGCCACTAGTACTACTGCAGTGCCTTCTTACTTTTCATTTCTCGCCTTTGTGGGCATAGCGTGTTCTTATTTTGTGTGCTAGCTTCGCGTTCCCTTGAACTTGGGCTTCCATGTCTCTCCCTCTTTGTTTTCGTATCCGGGCTGGGTACCAATATACCATACGTCTCATTCCCTCCATTCATCTTTGTCCCCTCATCTTGTACGTTTATCGTCAATACTCTGCAAAATTGAGTCTTCGTGCGGCTTCCGGCAGTCAGCCTACCAGATTTATCTTGCACGTGAAGCATGACAACGGGAGACATCACCGCTCCGGCTCTTATCGATAACGACGATAACCCTCATGTCCCCGCCCTCATGTCCCCTCCAAACTTAAGGTTTCATTCCTCCTCGTTTGAAACAAGGAATCGATAAGCGAGCAAGGCCTTCTTTACATTTAAACAAATCGAGAAGCATCGTGATGATACAAAGGAGACGCGACATAACCTAAAGCTTATCAGATCGAAGTAGTGAATGCGTATATAATAATCCCAGCGCTCAACAATCCATTCCATCGCTCCCTCTTTCTTTTACAGCTCTTTCATATCAAAATCTCTACAGAGGCTTTCAAGGTCCGTCGCACGGACGCGATACCGCTTCGCCCGACGCACTGGCGAGCCTGTCAGGTCATTCAGGCCCTCAACAACCTGCCTGGTGACCACCACAAAAGACGCCGTCTCAGCTACAGGTAGCATCACTGCGTGCTGGCGACATAATGGATGGCCCTGATGAGATTGATGACGCGCCTCCGTGGTGATGGGTCCAAGCTGTGAAGGGCCACCGGATGGCAGTGGTGTCGTGGGCAGAGTTGGGGTCGGGGACCTCTCCTCAATGTGGCATGTCTGAAATTTGGGAGTGTGGGGCGGAGACGACCAGTACTCGTCGTCATCCGAAGACGATGACGTCTCTGTCGGCGTGTGCGAGTGGTTTGACCGGACATCAGACCTGTCCTCGTCCTCCTCCATCGTGGTCGATGCGGTGTCCTCCTCCATGTCCTGCAGAAGGCGCGCTATGTTCTCTGCAGTTTCGCGCTCAAGGTCAGCCGCGCGTTGCCGGAGCTGCCACGCGCCCAGCCGGGCCTGCTTCTGCAGCTGCTCGACCTGGATCCTCTTCGCTTCTGAGCTGCGCTGGGCCTCGACCCTCTGACGGGCTGCCTCTACATCCTTGAGGTCCGAGGGAACTCTGCGAAGTGAGGCTATGAATGCGAGGTTGTCAGTAACGCTCACGTCTGTGGATGCGACAGTACCTTCTTGACAGTCTTCGGGCTGCAGGTCCTCCGTGCGCCGTGGCTTCGGCGTCCGGAGGGGCGAGGAAGGTGTGACATTCCTACAGGATGGAGTGTTTGGCTCCGCGGTGTCTGTGTCCAAGCTAGAACTAGACTCAGATGTGTCCATCTCCGAGTCCGAATCAGACCCAGACTCGCTGTCTGATGAGTCCTCCATCTCTACGTCCTCTTTCGGTGGGGCACGGGCAGAAGGACGGGGGCGGGGGCTGGGGTTGGGCTTGGGTGACTCTGACCGAAAGATCAAGTGGACGCCTAAGCCAGTCGCGCTTCGCTTCCCGATGACACACTCCGGCCCTCCATACGCGTCGACCATGTCCTTGACTCGTTTGTCGAGCCTGCTGTTAACGTTGGGGCGAAGGTCATAACCGTGTGTAGAAGACATCTTGCCAGAGGGAATGGGGAGTTGGGGAGTGTAGGATTCAAAGAGGTAAGCAAAAAATGAGGACAGAGAGTGTGAGAGTTAGAAGTTTTAATGAAATGGGCGAACTTGTGCTGACGCTTGTTGCTTGTACTTAGGTTGCGACAATGGGCAGACATCGCACACCAGTTCAGTTTATATACGCAGTCATTCCCATCTTGCTTTTTTTGCCTGCCATTTTCGAATGATGTGGACGTGGCACCTTAGATTTGTGGTTCCGAGTCGCTTTGGTCTGTAATGGTTCGAGGTGGCCCTAGCCACACGCCATGGCGGCTGGTCACGACCACCCTAACTGCCACATTTTACCTTAGCTCTAGCCTCGTTAACTTGCCGTCTACCGGTGCTTGGGCTGGCGTCTTGCTTTTCAATGACAGCGTTGAAGGCACCATCGACAAAACAATGTCGTCAGTAGTAGTCTTTGCACCGGCCTACTGCCTTGACCAGGCCTGGCCAACAGTTCCATCCCTGCCCCAATAAGAGGAGAATTTACGCGAGATTTCTAGCGTGGGTAAGAATCGCTTTGTTATGCATCATCCCGAGCAGAATCAGACTCAATCCTAGTAAACGTCATGACAACGTGGATTCAACTGTAATCCAAATAACCAAGCGCGGATCTTCACAAGTCTGTTCTTTTCACAGCAGCCGCAGCAGTAAATGCCAATCAAATAGATCAAACTGAAATTTGTTGCACCAGTACAAGCAGGGCCTTGGCTCTTGAGAGACCAGCACGTCTCCCCATGCGACATTCAACTCGGACGTCCACGGCGGTGGTGCCGGAGTTGGTGGCGTCGGAATGGGAGACCCGGGCAGAGCCCCGCCCAAGCGCAGTGGCAGGCGAGTAAACCCGGGGAGCATAGGGGCACATTGGAGGGTGCGTTCTACCTCCGCTGGTGTCGTGTATTGAGGCTCTGCGCGCGCGAGACGTTCGACAGCGAGAGGTGCGAGTTGTGCCGCGAGCTGGCGCCACTGCCCGTGCCGCCTGACGCGGACCCAGAGCTGGTGTGCCGCGACCGCGAGCGAGATCGGAACGCACCGCTGATTCTCCCGAGCGAAGTTGTGCTGCCGTTGTGTGAGCCGAGCAGGGAGGCCCGAGGACTGGGCTGCGAAGACGGGTAGGGACTTCCAAATTTGGTGAGACTAAGGACCTCTCGAGTGGCCATTTCCTCTATTAACAGTTTCAATCATAGAGAACACCATATATGGTCTAGGTGAAGTCCTCCCCGACCACGGCGGGGGAGCATAGGGTGGGTCGGTAACATTGGTAATTTTAGTGGGTAGACCAGCTCGTGACATAGGGACGTGGTGATAAGAGAGTATGAAAATGTGTTGCGGGCGAGAACACTCATGCGACTAGAGTACTATTGAACTTGCCATCCAGCCATGATAATCCACAACTAAATTGGCAAAGTAGGGCAGATACCAAGTCCCCGAGCGTGATATGAAGGAGCCCAGAACAATGCAGGAAAGTGTGAAACCCATGATCTAGTGCGCAACAAATCAGGTCTAGCGGAACGTCTAAAACGAGATGCGTAGGTCGGAGGCGGTCCTCCAACGGGTTTTGGGATCACCGAGATATATCAAGGTCCGCGCGATACATTAGCTGGCATCAGCGCGTGGCAAAAGGGCTACGTTGGCGAAATTTCAGAAAAGGAAGATTATGGAATGGCGTGGTCATGTCCAGGCGTGCATAGCGTACGTGGGGTTGGAATAGATGGTTTGGTTCGAACCCCCAGAGCAGCTAAGTCATGTCAGTGAGAATCTGCCTATTTAGACCAAGGTTTAAATGAGAAAGCAGCGTGGGGAAGCGTGTCTGATGAGTATAGTTTGACGTTCCTTGGTTTCTGGAAAGTCGAGATAGGAAACCTGATTTGTTCATATAGATTTGTTTAGATTCCACTCTTGGGCGGGAATTCAAACTCAAAGTACAGGTTCCATCAGTACGCCTACCAGGCATTGTCTAGAAAAGAGCGACATACCGGACCTTCACGTCACCGCGTCTGTCATGACAACACCAAAAGGTCAGGCCGCAATAGTGCTTGTGAATGAGATATATACAGGGCCACTGTCGCCGTCGCCCGGCCAGGACCCGGCGGGTGCCAGCGGGGAGACGGGCCGATGATTCTGCCCAAGGCTGACCTGACCTAAAAATGCAGAGCTTCTGCTGCTTCTCTAGGCTCTCACCTCGCGAGCGTACATGAATCTTAAGTTATGATGGTCTTGCATTGCACGACGAGAGGTACGCCAGGATCAGGCCCTGCTAATTCAGGGCCCGAACGGCTGCAGTGCTATCACTGGCAAACGCTGGCAGAAAACGTACGATTACTGTATGGTAACAGACTCATGGGCGCTACTACCGTTTCTGCGGGGCCTGGCAGTGCTCAGGCTAGTACTGCAGCCGTTCG
>QLOZ01005923.1:0-20012 GCA_003314065.1 Lactarius sp. MG50 | reverse complement strand
GAGACGTACCCTTCTTGTTGCGGGCCCGATTCCTCCGGGAAATGTACAACGCGATTACCCACCTCGCGAATCTTAGAAGCACCATCTATCAGGATCGGAGTCGCGCCAGAGAGTGAATGGTGGGCTATATCAATATTGAGAATGGATGGCTGATGCCAGTGGGTTCTCTAGGGCGCCTAGTGCGCCTCAGGGTGATTACGAATTAGTGAGTACTGTGAGATACTTTTGCAGTAGCGGCTAAGAGAGCTCATCAAACAAAAATTGTGACAATTCAGCAGAGGGAATGTATATTACTAACGGGAGAGACTGTGCAGCCTTAGTCGAGGTGTCATGTTCACACACGCCGTATACTACACCGCACGCTACCCCGATTAGTTCGCCTCATGAATCCATGGCTGCGCTCTTCACGCCGCCACAAAAGAAACGTGATAATCGTGAAAGTCATTCTAGCGACGGTGACAACCAAAATTAACTCTGCATCGCAGGCAGTAGCACAGACTTGTCGGACACACGCTGTATGTCATCGGTACTAGTAGCTTCTACTAGCTTCAGTTTAGCTAGAACGTTCACACTGTGTACAAGTTTTAGATCGGGCCCACAAGGACCGAACACATTGAGCAGGAGATCTAGGCGCAACAGTAGCAGCGCATGTCGAGCCATTTTTGTGCTACGCCGTGCTACGCCTTGGCCGCCGTTCTCCGATAATGGCTGAGCACTTCCCTTGGCGAAGACCTGGTCTTCGAATTCGAGATCACGATCATCCGTCTAAAAGCCCGCCGGTCGGCCAGGATCGCGCTGTACTTCATCACGGTTCGGCTTCTGGTGCGATCCGAGATGAAGTCTCATCACGGACTTTCTACAAAGGTATCCTCGCTGTCTGAAAAAAACAGAAAGGCCGCAGTCGATGCTATCACGATAGACGACTGCAGTGATTACGGCTCCCTCCGCCATCAACGACCGGCTTCAGGTCGCGGTGAACAATTTTGACGTTGTGGCTTATCCGAGTCATCCGGCGGCAGCGACATCCAGGGCAAGGCATCAGCAATTCCTTCAATACCGTCACCAACTGCCCGGCCAACCTTCTGATCAGCACGACATATCTCTCGCTCGCGGTGTGTTCCGCGCCGTCTCGCGCATCTCGGTTCTACGCAGGTCTGTCCACACAACTTCTCTCTGGTACTTTGCTTCCTCGAGACCACAGCGCGCAGCTCCAAGTGGGTGCGCATACTCCTTCGCGGCGACCCTGGCGTGCTTGAGAGCGAATGAAGAGGCGCTCGCTGTGGTGGAGACTAGCCGGAGAAAGTGCAGACATGTCGTGTTCGCCAAACAGACGTCCTCACGTGAAACCGAACTTGAACAGCTCAATCGACCAAGTATCATAACGATATCAGTTCTAGTAAGCTGAGGTAATGCGAATGCAACGAATCCAGACACTTGCGAAGTTCATTTGATACATCCTCTATTTGGGTAGCCCTCGAAGCAGCGCGGAGGGAACTAGGTCGTCTACAATTTCTTTGTGGCCGTCCAAAAAGCGGCGTGATATATATACCCAAGCATTGACTCCTTGTTATTTACGTAGGTCGTATCGATCATACGTTCGTTCTGTTCCAGTTAAACCCAGTACGAGACAAACGAGATTTGGACATCGAGTACGTACTTTGATTTCGAAGCCGATCTGGGCCGCGAGTGCCTTGACTTCCTCTAGATCAAGCTCAACCGAGGGATCGCTCGTAGTGTTTTCCTCGAAGTGCCAAAGGAGCGGGCCTGTGTGGGATGGGGATGTCCCATAAATCGAGGGCACGTGGGAGACACGAGGCATCCATTCCATACCAAGGTTGATCCAAACGCCGCCTGGGGCAAGAATGCGATGTATGATGCGAAGATAATTCACGATATTTTTTGCCTGTGCTCCGTAGCGTGAACATCTGGCGTGCCACAGCGCGAGAAGAGAATGCGCACTGTATCGATGAAAAAGCACGTCAGTATTGCATCCCATAGCCCGGCCGATGGTTCGTTGGGGTCTGCCTCGCCATCCTGCTGACCATAGACCTCTTCGAAGTCGCCCGCTACGAGCGAAAAGTTGGATCCCGGAGGAAGGTCGCTAGGAAGAACGTCCGGTATTTGCACCCGCTTGAGTATTGCGGCACGGTTGGGCACGTTGGAGAGGGAATGGGCGTAGGGATAGATCGCGTGCTGGTGCACTTGTTGAGTCCTTGGTGGAATCAGGATTGGAGAAGAAGAGGCACTGTTGATCTCATGCACACCGATTAAGAATAAAGAACGAAGAAAGTAGCATATAGTGCGAAAACTCGTTCCCCTGGCAGGAGAAGCCTTGTGGATGGTTCAGTTACCGGGATGGAAGGCATGAGTAGAAATTTCACCGAGCTTGGCAACGTCATAAGCGAGCCTGCCAAGTCCAGCACCTGGAACGAGGACGCGGAAGTTGTGCCTGCATTTGGCTTGAGAGAATGAAGGATATGAGAGGGCCGGTCCGTACCTTTCTTCCATAGGTATGTCGGAGAAGTATTCCAATAAGGCTTCCCTGATGGGCTGGTAACTTGCCTCTCTTTCCTCTTTTCCCTATGCTTTCGTGAGATCTGGGTAGAAATAAAAGATTCGTAGTGAGAGGTGTAGCCCTTACATCTTCGCTCCAGTCGCGCACGAGCTGTTTGAGCGTACTTCTTACTTTGTCCATGTCAAGATCCGTCGGTCTATGCTTTCGTCCAGGATTCGCCTGATCTGGAGAGGAATGGGAGTGTGATCCGTGGGGATGTGAGTGAGCGTGCTCATGTGAGTGCTCAGCGTAAGGGTGGGGGTGGCTATGCGGCACTCCAGGTCCCGCGTTGCTGTCTCCTGAACACGTCGTGAGTGTTCGTCGCTCGTAGCACAGCTACCGGTTCGCCAGCGGACCTTCGTCTTGCGGTTCACCTAAACTTTCCCCAAAATCTTTTCCATCGTCCCCAGGGTTATTTTGAAATATTTCCGGATTAGCTACAATCTGGTTCAGAAACGCCGCATTGGCGAGTATGGCATCGTCTACTTCTGCAAGCTTTCGCTTGTACCCCAGTTGGTCGAGAAGAGCCTGATCTTCAAGCGGGAGCGTGAAAACATCTTTACGACGGCGGTTATTACTGGCCAACTATGCCTATGTGTTAGGTGAACGCTTGCGGACTTTGAGGAGAGCGGGTCTGAGAGCACCTACCGTGTAGCGCGCATATTGTTGGAATGCTGCTATGACATTTTGAAAATGGACATGCTCTTCCTCAGTGTCTTTCTCTATGTCTCTGGCAGCCATCGGCAACTTGAAGCTGGGGGTTTGTAAGTACTGTTCTCAGGCCTGTACCGTGCGGTCTTGCTGTCACAGTAATTTGAAATACTTCCGCGTCGGAGATGCGGCAGTCCTGGTCCGACAGTTTGCCACTACCACCCATGATCATGATCACCGTGCTGCCATTTCTGCTACAGGGACTCGAGTTTGCCGATTATTACCATCCTGTCCTCATGTTCTACTTTAAGGACCACGTTGGACTGTTTCTCGACTCGCGAGACGGACTTGGCGGTTCTGCGCGGATGTTTCAGCTTTCAAGAGGTTCGATCGCGTTGTTCAGACTTCCAAAGGAACCTCCAGGACCAAAGCCTGGAACCAGTGGATCTTCCCTTAATACGATCCTCTGCGTGTGGATTATAAGATCCTTTATGACGGGTAATATTCTCAGGACGCTCCTTTGATGACGTGTGCGCCATTGGTCGCACTGGTCGTCACCGTGATGTCATTACCCTTCTGTCAGCTTAACCAACTTATTCCTCGCGAACTTCTAGGTATACACGCATGCTGACACACTGCTGATGACTGTCTAGTGGTTCTTGGACTCTGTGTGTGCGTGTGCGTATCACACTTGCATACATAGGTCAGATTGCTTCTCATTCTATGGATCCATTCTCGTCTGCTTACACTAACTGCGGACATCATTTCCACGACAGTCTGGGGTGTTTTTAAGTTCCACTTGGCGGCTCGTTCCAAGCAGTAGCTAGTAAATGCACATCCCACTGCACATCCCTACTCTTATCTATACCTGTGCTCATCTGGTCCGCCTGAAGAGGCGAGGGTAGGCATACGCAGCACCCAGCTCTGCGGGGCGGTTGTATCTATTGACGCCACAGATCCTTGAGGCATTCATTCTTGACAGTAAGGTGGGGGTCTCTAACAGTCTTCGTCTTGTCATTCTACCTCGCGCGTGAGGCGCCGTTAGTGTAACACGGCGCACAGTGGTTCGCTGGTCGGATTAATTACCAAGTTGAATGCTGGAGTTAAGCCAAGGTTTTGAGAGAGCACCATGGGGACAGGTCATTCTCAGGCTCAAAAGAGTCCTCTGACAAGGTTGCGAAGCAGCACAAATACGGAAGGTAAACCTGAAGGCACGAGGAAGCCGTAGCCGGAAGATTGGGATGCGGCGCTCGTATCAAAATGTTTGATAGGGGTGTGAACTTACTTTTATTTCTTGGGAAGGAGCGCATCATGAATGCAACTGCGATTGGCACACAATCAAGTTTGGCGATGCTCCCTTGGACTAATACTTATGAGGTGGTCGTATTCGACTCGGACTGGACGCATGTGTAGCGGCTGTCGGACGCGTCAGAAGGCGCTTTAGTAAAGCTTGCGTCACAGGCTTGTGGATAGTCGACGACCATGCCTAGATGCAGAGCATGTGGATATTCCTATGATCGCATCCTACACACGGTTGATGGACATGATGTATGTTATGTTCTGAAACACGCACGCAACAACTGCCACTGGCAGTTGACTCGGAAGGTGACAAGAGCCGTATTTGCAACTGTTGTTCAGTGGCTTTCTGTCATCCATTTTTGGGTGTATCATGATAGGAATTTGAAAGCGATAAGCACGATAATAGAGTGTCTGGAGGAAGCCCAGTGTACCTCTATATTTATCTACGCCTGGATTCTTTATCGAAGAACGACGCCGTCTTTGAAGAATATATATATCTCAGGCAACTTGTGACAAACCCCTCTTGTGCTTACGGCACTGATTGTGACGTACCAAAAGTTGCATGTAGGGTGTGTTCTCTCCGACCGAAACTGGTGTGTGTTATTCTTTCTGGTAGCCAGGAGAGCGCCGGACGTAATTGTTTTCACAGGTTGACTGGCCTCGGGGGCTCGACTCGACAGAACAGAGTATTGATGCCCCCACGTGACGATACCTTATTTATATAATCCGAGCATGCCGCCGCGGCCGCTACGGCGCCACGCCTGCGAAGAGGCGGTCCTGTTCCTATTCGTTACTCAACGTTCTCTGCATCTTCACCACCACACTCACCTCACTTCATAACATGAGTTCGTCCTACAGTGCCGACCCTTACGCACAACCGACCCAATTTCACTCCACATTCCTTCAAACTGATCCCACCCGGGTCTATCAGAACCCGACTTCGATACCATCAAACCTCCCGCAGTCTCGCGCTGGCCCTATTCCTTCTCAGCCTCAAGAGCCGTCGCGACCACACTCTATTGCAGAACTTGCAGAGATCGCGAAACACACTCTTGGAGATGATAATCGGCCGTTCAAAACTTGGCTCCGGATAGCCGAGAATGCCCGACGTGACGCCAAAGACTTTCAGGAGCAAGGTGACCTAGAGGCAGCGTTCATAGAGTTTGCCAAGGCTGCCACAATTGTGCTTGAGAAGATTCCCGCCCACCCTGATTATAGGGTTCTCCTCAGTTCGACGCAGCGACATAACATGGGGTTGGTGAGTCGTTTCCGCTCCTCTCCTGCTAGTCCCTGTATCCTTTGTGCCGTTGGTCGTCTGTATATTTCACATGAACGCACTGGCGATTTCATTCATCATGGTTTCACTGAATGCTATACGGTCCGGAGCTCTTGTGAATGAATCCCAGCCCTATAGTTTAAGCGTAGATCCCCTCTCCCTGAATATTCTCCTTCTCCCGCAATGTTGACCGGCTCACATCGCTGCTCCAATGCGTGGACATCTGGGATAGCCTATATAATAGGCTTCGTATTCGGGGTTTCTACTGTTGCGTGTATCTCGATGCGCCATGTCACTCCCTCTCATCCGCTTTCGTTTCTCGTGCTGACCAGATATACAGCACGGACAGGAGATTCTTGATAGTTTGGCCGATATCAAAATTGCAATCATGAGACGCTATGAGGGCTGGAGGGCAGATCCCACGTCTGCACAATTCCAGACCCCTGTGGCGCCGGCTGCCAATCCGCGGCCGCAGCCGCTACTTGCGCGTCCTAGTATTCAATCTGGCATGAATTCTTCCTCTTCCTCTTCCACTCCTTCGAGCTCACGCAGTCGCGGGTCCATACCACCTCGGAGCCGCACCCCTTCACCATATCGTCAGAGCCCATATGAAGAAGACAGGGCGTGGCGCGAGCGCCAAGATGCGATGCTACGTGATGAGACACGTCGCCGAGGGGAAGCATCGTTTGCTGACGGGGCGCACTCTGAGCAGTTGCGCCTGGCGCGAGAGGATGACATGCGACGACATCGTGAGCGTGAGGAAGAAGGGCGGCGGCAGATGGCGGAGCACCGTCGACAAGAGCAAGATGGGATCTTGCGCCGACAACGAGAGGCCGAATACGCTGCCCAAGCTGCGAGGCTCGGACAACCGACTGGCCAGAATCAGCGTATAACGATTCCCCAGGCTGGGCCTATATCTGCCTCTCGCTCAGCACCAGCTCTTCAATATCCTTCCGTCCCGGGTCCGGTGGCCGCAGCTCCGGCAACGTCCGGTCCAGTCGCGAGACAAATGCCACTCCAGAGTCCGAACAGGTACGTCATTCATTGGTTGAAACGTACATCCCCGCGTGTTTTATTGGTACTTAAAGAATTCAACTACAGGCCTCATGCGGAAAAATCCGGTAGAATGTGAGTTTCCCATTCCTTGTTCGGGCATATTGGATCAGCCATTGATATCTCTTCTCCAATTCTCCTTCAGACCCGTCCAATTATCCATTACTACCACCACCTCGCCCCCTCCTCATCCTGGCCCAGTTCAATACCCCTCCTTGATGAGCCAACACCAAATATCGCAAGGTTACCATCCGTCACTCAGTTCAATGTTCCACCGTCCTTCCCATGCGTCTCATTCGGGCTTACTTTTCCAAACACCAGAATCTGCTTCCCATCGTCACCATGACTATTACCAACACCCCCTTCCTAAGAAGTCGCAGCCCGCACATGCATCGACACGTGCACCGCCGCTTCCTCCGAAGGAGAGGGTCGCACCTGCACCGGGTAGGGCAGACCCCGTAGTACGCGAGCTGAAGACCGTCACCTTCCCGCGTGACTGCTTGAACAGGTTTACATCGATCGCCTCGATAAATACGGCGCGGAATCGCGAGACCTGCGGACTGCTCCTTGGAAAAGATTACGGCGGGCGGTATATAGTCACGACGCTGTTGATTCCAAAGCAGCACTCGACGAGTGATACCTGCGCGATGGATGAAGAGGAGCTTGTGTTGCAGTTTACGGAGGAGCGCTCCTTGATCACGCTCGGATGGGTACGTTGTCATGTTACTTTACTAGCGGAGCAGGGCGTGGTGCTCATTAGATTGTGATTGTCAGATACACACACATCCGACGCAGTCCTGTGAGTGTTACATCTCAGTAAGGTTTCACGTGCTTGGACTCTGACTTGCACGTTCGTAAACCAGGTTTCATGTCGTCCGTCGATCTGCACACGCATAGCGGCTTTCAGCGCATGTTACCTGAATCGTTTGCTGTAGTCTGTGCGCCAAATTCGACTCCGAAGTAAGTGCTTGTTAATCTGATACTGTATCGGCTGCTGATTTATCCGTCTCACTGCGTAGCTTCGGCATTTTCCGCCTGACGGACCCGCCGGGGTTACAAACGATATTGAGATGTGAGAAGACGGAGGCATTTCATCCGCATCCTGAGCTGCCGATATACACGGTGAGTGCCCCGGGACAATTTCTCTGCTGAGGAAAGCTTTGGGTTGACGAAGCTGAACAGGATGCCGACAAGGGCCACGTCCAGATCAAGGATCTGCCATTGGAGATTGTCGACTTGCGCTGAGCGTAGATCTTTTCATGGACATCTTTGTATCAATGCATGTAGCATAAACTTTACAGCTATACCACATACACGCGCTTGGCGGATCTGCGAGTCAAAGTTTACTTGCGGATTGGTTGCAGGCTAATGTCTTTCAATCTTGTAATATTATGGCTTGTTTCTATCTCTTGTAGAGTGAATTGACCAAGTTTTATTGCTACACACACGAATGTTCTGCTGCTCAGGTTGATCATTTGATTGGTTACCATTCATGGTCCGGAGTTGTCATTGGCTGCGAATCGTCTTACCGCAGGTTCCGCTCCTGCCTTATAGACTATAGACGTTCACATTAGGATAGAGGTAGAAGACTCAATGCCACCTAAGGCACCTCTTCCCCGATTCCTCCGACCTTGGGAATCGTCCCAACAGACTCATGTTCCCGTGCCGGTGCACGCGGTATACGCCCACACACGACCTTTTGGTCAGGCCCAGGTATTATTGTGGCCCTGTGGGACGCCAGACAATACCGTGATTCCCCACACGGTATTACTTTTCATCCCTGGTGCGTCCATTTTTTTTTCGGATTCGGACATCATTGCCTGCCCAGCGCCCGCAGCTCAGCTCGCTTCTCCGGAGAGATGCAACTGACATGACAATCTCTCCTGCCGCCGCGCGCGCGCGCGCCGGCTCACTTTGTCGTCGTTTTGGCTCACCTCTTCTTCTTCGTTTCAAGGAAACCCGGGGCTGCTCGACTTTTACGTGCCCTTTCTGAACGCGATCCATCATGACGCGACCTCCGGGTCCTCCGACGGCGCCGCACTGGCCATCTTCGCCCACGCGCATCTCGGCTTGTCGTCTTACGTCGGCGGCGACCGCTCCTACCCCGAGACGTCCTCGGTGGCGCTTCCCGCCCAGGTCCAAGCGCACGTCGAGTTCCTCGACGAGCTCCTGGCCGCGTACGGCCCTGCGACGCGCGTGCTCCTGGTGGGACACAGCGTCGGCTGCTGGCTCATCCAGGAAGTACTGAAGGCCCGCGCTGCGCTGCGCCCGCGCGTCGGCGCGTACATGCTGTTCCCGACGATATCTCACATTGGCAAGACCCCCAATGGGAGAAAGCTCTCGGTGCGCAGCGTTTTTTTAATTCTGCACCCCACATTGCCCTTTTGCCGAGTCCCGCTCCTGACGCCTGGCCCTCCCTGCATGTCGTCTCTCTCTCTCTCTCGGGGCCCGTGCCCAACCACTACCACTAGCCTCTGTTTCGCCCACCTTGGCCACGCGCGCTTGCGTATCTGTCCCTGCTCGTCCGGCACGTGCCCCCGTACGTCCTCGGCCTCCTCGCCCAGCCCTCCTGGCCCAAGAACCAGCTCCAAGTCCTGCACGGCTTTCTGAAGGCGCCCGCGGCCATCTACTCGGCACTCACGATGGCGCACGACGAGATGGAGACGGTGCGCGAGCTCGACGTGGACTTCCTTCGCGGGTTCGCGAAGAACCTGTGGGTGTTCTACGCGGAGGAGGACGACTGGGTCTGCGAGCAGCGCGAGGGCGTCCTGCGTGCGCTGCGCGGTACACCCGCGGAGGGTCGGGTGGTCCACGGCCGCGGCGGCATCCCGCACGCGTTCTGCATCAGTGCGAGAGTTCTTTCTTCGCGTCCTGCCTGTCCAGCAGAGTCTTTCTGACGATTTTTTTTTTCCCTCGGCAACAGACCACAGTGCCGAAGTAGCCTCGCAGTGTGTAAAGTGGATGCGCGCTGGTGGCTTTCTGGGCGATGTTGGTAGTAGCTGAGCCTCGAACTTCACCACTATCACATATTCGTATCTCGTAGGGAGCTTTCTGCAACTCTTGGTGACGCGTCCCGTGGACTATCGAGTGCGTCAGTCTTAAGCCTACCCCAACAAAGATCTGGCCGACCCCTGGCTGGCTATTACCTATGAAATCTAAACTGACCGGACCGGAAATGACTTCTGAAAACGCGGAACGAGTACGGGAACTATACGGATCCCAGTAGCCCGCGAAGTAAGCCTACGGAACGTTTGCTTATGGGGCTAGCCTCCAACGAAGATCTGGAGCTGTGGGAAATTTTACATGTTGTAGGGTATTCTCTAGTGGATTCGCTTTTGGAAAGCCCATTCTCGTGAAGACAAGAACACACCGAACCAGCCAACCGTGATTCTCAAACTGGATTGTCACCAGGATTGCCGTGGTCGCCCGAACGCCAATCTCCGTAAGTCTGAGGGGCTATAGCACCCAGAGGTACCGCCCGTCGCGTTCTAGTCGCTAACAAGGACTAGGAAGCGTTTTACCCCATCCTACGGACTGCATACCTTGGTGATGCATCATAATAAATAGAACGAGTGCACTGCCCTCATGATGAACCAGGATATGTGTTTAACTCCATTGGTGATACTACCGTCAGAGTCCTAGCGGGTTATGCAGTGCAAAAGACCCGTCCAGTGTTCCCCGTGGGTGAAACTTCTTCAACTCCAAGTTCCTTTCTCGCCCGCCGTTTCATCCCTGAGCTAGTTTGGTGCATGCATAGCAGTCTCCAGGTCCCCGTCCGGATTGGTCCTTCTAACAGCTCTATTTATGCTCCTCAGATACTTCAATTTTACACTTCCGTTGTCGGCCAATTACTGTTCTTTGTCAAATTTCCGCCTTCTCTTCGTGCACTGGAGGCCATTCGTGTAGGCCCGATGATCCCATCCCTACGTCTGCAAAGCGATTGAAGTGTCCTACTGCGGCTCCTAGTCAATGGACTAAGACCTGATACCCGCGGCCCGGCAGATAATTTTAGTTCGAAGCACTGGCTTCCACGATGCCGACACCGAGAACCCGCACGTACAGCCCAGTTCGCGAGCCGGGCGCATTTGGGTGATGGCGATGCTCTGCTGCAGAACTCCGGCTTGGCATCGATAGATGCGACCTGAATCTCCTTTCTATGGAAGAGAAGCCCTTCTCTTACAAACCAGTGTGCTTACTAGTTCGCGTCAGTAATTTCTATTTCCCCTTTCGGATTGCATTCTGCAGCCAGATGAAAATGCCGTGGAGCGTATAACTGAATCGATCATCAGATAGACTAGAATCATGAAGTTAGGGGTCATCGCGGACCTATCTTTACCAAAGCTGGCCGAGCGTGTTTGATCAATGTTTCCAGGGAACGGCATGCCGATTTCCGCCGAAGTAGTACAGTCGAACCCCTGAATGGTTTCTTGCCTACCGAGTTGGTGGATATGGGTTGTAATGAACCAACTATGGGTTATGAGAGGTTCGACTGTATGCGCATTTCTTCCCTTTCTCTGCACGGTGTGATGGACTTTGTGGCTGAGCGTGTACTACACATAGCTTGGGATGAGGCAATACAAGGTGCATCGGGTCCAAAAATTACAGCGGGTTTCCCAGAAAGGAAGGCAGTTGGGAGCGAGGATGGACCGAACCGAACCGACGCGTCATCGCGATCATCTTTATGAAAGGAGAGACTGCAACGAACGTCGTGTTCTTGTCTCGCCCCTCTCAACCATCATGAAACCTCTTGCACCTGAGTTACTCGAGGCAATTGTAGCCGAGGTTCGCTCACCGGAAACCCTTCTTCAGCTTCGTACTGCTAGCTCTTATCTAAACACGCTCGCCACTCCTTTGGCATTTCGATCCATTTGCTTTATCAACAAAGATAAGAGCCTGCAGCGTTTTAAACGCATTGCCAACTATGACCGCGACAAGTTAGCACAACACATTCGCGAAGTTATCTATCAATATGAGGAGGCAGACCCCAGTTCGTTTGAAATTTTTTGGAATTTCACGAGCATATCCTTATCCTTGCAATTGGTGCAGATGAACCCGTGCGCACATACGCACTACGAGGATTCGATGGAACATCTTTTGTGGAAACGCTCGCCATCCTTTCACAGCTTCCCGCCTTGGAGTCTCTAGTCTTAAATTTCAGGTCGCATGATGGTCCTTTTAGTCTTGCCAGCGATGGCGATCCCAGTTTCCCCCCCGAGATCGTTCTTCAGTTTCTCATCTTCAAGGCTCTGGGAGAAATTGATCAGGGCTTTGCTTCGCGGTTAAAATCATTGACTATCAATAGACTTTTACCCCTTCCCCACCCGTCCCTCAGGGAACCGACTATCATAACGCTCTTTAGCACTCTGACTCATCTAACCATCAACACAACCACCAACTGTTCAGCATTCGGAATGCCAGAACCCCAGTCGGATAGGTCAGTTTTCCCAAAGGGAGCCCTGTCGTCTTCCTTGGTGTCTCTACAGCTACATCACGCGTGTTTGCGATCCCCCAATATGCTCGCTCCGATCACAGAAATTCGTCTACCACATCTGGCCCATCTCTCGCTTCAAAGACACTACTTTAGCGGGCGATGTGAAGTGGAAAACTTCATTACTCGCCACGGCGAGACTCTGGTCGAGTTGAAACTGTTCCTTTGCCCTATGACATTGTCGACAGAGAAAACGTCCAGCAGGCATTCCAAGCGTCCCAGACAATGGGCTCAGGTTTGGGACCGCTTCAGATCTGAGCTGAAGGTTCTCAAGTGTTTGGTTGTATCAGAGCGGAATGATTCGAACGGTGTTGACGACAATGGTTTGGGGAGATACATAGATAATTCGTACAGCTGCAAGGTGGTCAACCTCGGAAAGGCAGAGACGACCGACGATGAGAATGCGTACAAACGCTTACAAGAAGTTGTGGAATCGAGAGTACAAGTGTAGCGTAGCTGATTTGAAAACCCCCCCAAAAAAGTGAATGTGTATCGTATCGTAATCTACCGTGTTTGTGAACTCACGTGTATGACATGACGGATGACTCTGTTCAACGACCACCCCGTCGTCGGCCTCAATCTGAGCTCGCACAAGACACAGCTTTTACTCACCGCCGCCGCAACTGCACTAGCTACCTATTCCATTCTCTCCATCCATGATTCTCGCTCCCGAAGGAAACGTCGCGCTGACCTTGCCGACGAAATCAACCGCGCCCTGGCCTCGGGCACAACCTCCAACCACGTACAACCCTCTCCAACCTCCCAACCTCCCCAGCTCGCATCTGCAGCATCCTCCCTGCCCGCCTCTTCTCCAGAATACACGGAGGAACTCGTGCGCGAGCAGCTCGCGCGCAACTACGCCTTCCTGGGCGAGGAGGGCGTCGCGCGCGTGCGCAGGGCGTCCGTCGTCATAGTCGGCTGTGGCGGCGTCGGGAGCTGGGCGGCCGTCATGCTGGCACGCTCTGGCGTCGCGCGGCTGCGCCTCGTCGACTTTGACTACGTCTCGCTTTCCTCGCTCAATCGCCACGCCACGGCCGCCCTCGCGGACGTGGGCACGCCCAAGGTGCAGTGCGTCGCGCGTGCGCTGCGCGCCATCGCGCCTTTTGTGCAGGTGGACCCGCGCGTCGAGCTGTGGCGTGGTGGTACGGACGGTGCGGGGCTCCTGGAGGGCGCGGACTGGGTCATCGGTACGGTCCCGTCCATCCATCTATTATCCCATCACACGTGGCTGAGACATTGACACTGATATTACAGACGCGATTGACAATATCGGCACCAAGGTCGAGCTGCTTGCCCATTGCGTACGGCACGACATCAAGGTGTTTTCCTCCATGGGCGCAGGAACAAAGTCGGACCCGACCCGCGTCCAAATCGCAGATCTTTCCGCGACGCACTACGACCCGCTCGCGCGCGCAGTACGCCAGCGCCTCCGCGCGGTCCTCTCCTCCTCCGAGCGGTCCTCCACCTCATCTGCGGCGCCCTCCCCCTCCCCTTCACCCGCCTCCGCACGCGAATACTCCATCCCGGTGGTATACTCGTCCGAGGTGCCCAGCGACGACGTGACGCTGCTCCCGCTGGCGGACTCGGAGCTCGCCAAGGGCTCCGTGGACGAGCTGGCGCCGCTGGCCGACTTCCGCGTGCGCATCCTGCCCGTGCTCGGGCCCCTCCCGGCGCTCTTCGGCCTGCACACCGCGACCTACGTGCTGTGCGAGCTCGCCGGCCGCCCGCTCGAGCGGCCCCTGCCCGCGCGCCACCGCAAGAAGCTCTACGAGCGCATGTGGAAGGACCTGCTCCACCGCGAGTCGCGCATCGCGCGCAAGCAGATCAAGTTCGTCGCGCAGAATTTCTCTTTGTGGCGCCTACTCTCCGCTGACCCCCCGCTGACCCCCCCTTTTTATTATAGTTCGCTCCCGCTGACGACGGCGGACATTGCGCTGCTTTATGATGACTTTGCGCTCGGTCGGTCGATCGTGCCGCCGCACGCTGCATGTGTACGGCCCGCGCTCATGCGCTGGGACCCCCGTGCGCCTCTGAGCCTCGAGAACTGTATCGTGGCGGAAATGAAGGACGTAGATGGCGCGATGCGGGGTGTCTTCATGATGCGCGAGGCGGGAAGGCTGTTCGCGCGGATTCTGGACGTCACCGCACCCAATGACTACGTCGATGCGTTCGGAGAGCCGATCGACCCCGCTCTGTTCGACAACGGTCTCATCGCCAGAAGCCCCGAGGAGATGTGGGGTATCGAGGCTACTCGAGTCGCCCAGTCTCGCATCACGCAGGCGCGGCGGTTCCGCGAGTGGGCATTGCAATAATAGAAAATATTTACATACATACATGCCAACTAATCGTTGGAATCATAAATCTCGTTGAAAAAAAAACAAAAACAAAAAATGAAGGGTACATTAGTGGCACATCACAACAGCTTCAACGGCTCATCAACCTCCTCTTCGATGCCGAGTTCGACGCGGAACACGGTGCGGTTGAACGTGAATAGGGTGAGACCCATCTGGTCGCGGACACGAGATTCCCAGCCATCGGGGAGGCGTTCCTCGGTCAAAAACGTGTAAAGGTCGGGCACGTTGCCGCCAAAGATGGTCAACAGCGTCGACCCACTGATCGCCAAAGAAAATAAGCAAGGCTCATCCCAACGCGCAAGGAAAAAAAAAAAAAAAAAGCAACACGAACTTGGACGAGGAAAACATCTTGTGTCCGTAGTCTAGGGAGTATTGCCCGTTATCGGCCTGGCATTCGCGACGACGCGCACCGAGGCGCCGCGAGAGGTCACGTGGCGTGAGGGTGCGGTTGGTATCAAAGTCCGCCGTGGCCTTTGCGACCTGCGCCGCGACGTTGAAATAGGGCGACTCGTTGGGCGGGAGTGGTGGATCTGACTGCGCCGCCTGGATCTTGGGCGGCGGGCCTGTAGCACATTTCAGCAGGGCGGCCACCAGCTGTCCATCCGGCATGCCCTGGTGGAATTGGTGGAGCGTGTCGCGCCCTGGGTCCAGACCCCCAGTCAGGCACTTAGATCTAGGGTTAAGGGTTGGGGAGGACACTTACGGACGAGCGAGGCGTCGTGTTCGATGCCGCCGTGCACGTCGATGTCGGAGAGGTCGAAGCACCCGGTGGCGTAAGAACGGTTTAGGATCTTCGCGATGTAGCGCGGCACATAGAGACAGAAGGAGGGCGAAAAGTTGTAGGTCGTGCGGATCTGTCGCGAGAGCTCGCGGAAGGAGATGTTGCGCCCGTCGCGTGGGATAATCCCTACAGGCAAAGAACAAAAACACACGTGAGATGACGTCAAAGCTCCTGCTGACGATGGGACGAACCGTGATTGGCCATCGCGTTGAGTGCGGGGCACGAGCAGCGGCTGTCGCCAGGCTGTGGGGGTGTGTACTCTGGCCAGGTGCCGCCCTCTCCTGGCTGTCCCTTGGGTGTCACCCTGCCGACTCTGCGCTTGAGGGTGAACGTGTTGACAAGGGTGAGGGAAATATCCCAGAGGAACAGGCCGACGGCAAAGAAGGCTTCGAAGAGCCCTGAGAGGATCCCGCGTCCGATGCGGCGGAGAGCAGTGATAATCAGCACCATGGATTCAGGTGGGGATGGATGCGGACTCAGAAGTGGGGAGATATCATCTCCAACAGCATTTATACCGTTCGACTCCTGTCATTTCCTATGAAGGGAAACTTCTGCTTTTAGTACGGTTCTTTTGTGCGCTTATGGAGCCATGCTCGCTACCCGTGACGTGCGCCGCGAGTCAATCAGTGCCAATCACATCACTGGCTCCTTCCTGTTCCTATCACCAGGCATCCTAACGTTGGAGTAAGTTATACACTAGTACAGTATATCGCAAAGTATGTTGGCTTACCTCCATCGAGAGTATCATTGTTGTGCTTGCGAACTGGACTGCGCGGGGCCATCGGCCGGCAATCAGTTTTCGCAGGACATCACGAGTCAATTGTTCTCCACGTGGTGGGTGGCTGCAACTTAGGCCGTGGGGCTGGAAGTGAGAAATCACTGGTCGCTGATTGGACCAAATAATTATAAGCAAATGGAACCTGTCAGCCTGCCAAAGTCCGCCCTGTCCATTACTGTAACCCCGGGCCATTCATGCAGGGACGCCATCCGCCTGCAACAATGTAAAGTACAAAGCGTTACGTACTCTCAGACCGTGACAATTAACCAGACGCAGGTCCAATGGAAATACAGTACAGTACATAGCGATATAGTCCTGACACGGCTCCCAACCCGTAACTTACGTCAGACGAGCCCCCGTGGGATACGAAGGCGAAGTGATCGAGGGAATTAAGGGCGACCGAAGAACGAGAGAAGCCTCTGTCCTGGGGGACGATAGGGAACAGGAGACGTCTGGGGCGGAGGTGGCAATCTCGTGCGGGTCTCAGCTATCATCGGGCGTGCTTGCTGACTGTCACGGTCGTGAGAACTGGACGCGGCCGCCGCCTCAGGCGTGTTAGGCGGCGGAGGCCTGCGACTCGGATTAGGCGTCCGTGACAGAGAAGCACCCGAAGAACGGGGAACGTAAGACGCGCGGTTGAACAGTCGCCTATGCGGGTTCTGCGCGGGCCGCGGAGGTGGCGGTGCGCGTAAAGGCGCGGCCGCGGGCAGCTCGGACGCGGTTTCTTGGTGCAGCGGGTGGGAGTGGGAGTAGGAATGCTGTATCCGGCGCAGTGGTGAACGGCTGGCGACTGGGGGACGCGGGGGGAGCCGTGCTCGACTGTCAGCGAGCATCGGTGTCGTCGGGAGGATGGACGAGCTGTGAACCAGGCCCGATCTCGAGGCCGGAACCCGCGGACCCCTCGCCAGGCCATTCGCGAACCCCCCGATGCGCTCCCTCTCTTGCATATCGTCCACCATGCGGACCAGCTCGTCTACCATACTCTTGAATTCCTTGCTGCGCCGTTCCATGGCACCGATCTCGTTGCGGATCCGTGTAAACATGTCGTCCATCTGGGACGGTGTGTCCTTTGTCGTTTCCTTGGTGGAACGGTACCGGTACCACTCCTCAACATGGATGCGCCGCGTGATTCCGCCTAGACTAATTCGCTCGCGAAATGCGAATATGCTGTCCGCGTAGTTCCGGAGCGGAGGCACGTCGTCGCTGAGCACTGCCACTTCGCACGCCACGAGGATCGACGAAAGTGTCTGCCCGGGTGGATCGTTTACTCAACGCTGTAGAAAAGATCGTCCGGTGGCCTGGGGGCGCACCTTTAATTCGAAGAGTAGGTGATCCCGAACTTTTTGGAGGAGAAAGTCGCGAAACGGATAGTAATCGGGGTGCTCGACTGATCCAAATTCCTTCCACTCAGCAATGCGGAAGCGGAGGTACTGGAGCTCACGCTCCCATTCTCCGAGACGGGCCTTCAATAAAACGCCTCCCTTTCGATGTAGCTCGCCACCGTAGGGGGAGAGATAGCTTAAACGGGGAAAGAACGACATCGACTGCCTGCAAGAGACCGTGATGGCGCCAGCTCCGGGTCATGATGTTATTCCAGGCTGAACTGAGTGAGTCCGATGTGGTAGCGGCCCAGTTTATACTGCAACGCCGCTTGTGTTGCTGAGGCCATGGGCAAAAACCAAAACGCGCCCGTCTTGATGCCTCTGGTAACTGATAGTGCTAGTGGTGGCCTCCGAATCAGCTCCGGAGTCTGAGTCGGTCGGATCCGTGGCCACGGCGCGCCGGCGGCGCTTGAAGCCACCATGACTGATTCAGTTGATGCCCCTTCTTTTCCTTGGCACATGTCGGATGTTCCTCTCTTCGTTTTGTCAGTTATTCCACACTGAAATGTGGAAGAGTCCCCGACAGCGCAGAAAGGCGCTACGTTCTAGCAGAATAGCGTCAGTACTATTTTTCTCAATCCCTGCCAGTGCGCGATCGCTTATTTATCTTTCGTACTATTTTCGTAGGCAAATTATTTCAGGACTACTAGCGAGTACCACGTCAGGCCTCTACAGGAGGGAGACGATAAGCTTGCAGTCGATGGGGGGGAGTATTATGCCGAGGTTCATCGTAGCTTAGCGAAAGCACTTTGAACGAGTAGTCACTACGTTGTTGGTTTCACGTTGCAGTCTACTGGGTCGATTTAATGGATATTTATGGGAGAAGCTGCTGTAGAGAAGGTGTATTGTGATGATCACCAAGTAGGTGTATATACTTATAACGCAGAATTTCGAAGCGTGACTAGACGCAACGATGAGTGAAATACATATATCTAATGTGACGTGGGACGAAGAGAATGTGGTTACCAAATACCCAAAGAATGTGGTTAGTAAATACCCAGATACAGTTTCCAACAACGACAACCCAAAAGCCCATGCTTCTGGGGTTAAATTCTATACCCGCCTGATGCAGAAAATTATGGGCGAGCTAGGGTACAGGTCAGCACAAGTGACCTTGCACAAAGGTTTATTAACGCACCCAGCTGCTCCTTACGGTAGAACCAGGAATAGCCAATGACTATAATGAGCTGGCAGACAAGTGCGATACAGAAGGAGGGAGAAGCCATTGGACTTCCTGAGAGCCCGTCCCGGACGTCCCATGTTCCCACATCTGGGAAGATGCTTTCCGGACCAACCCTATCGGGGGCAGTGGCCCGGGCGACCATCACACAGATTGAACCGAGGATCTGAGCAAATGCCAAAGTCGCACAGACGTGGAGTCGTGAGAGCGTCTGTGGAACGGTGATTCCAAATGAATGTCATATATGGGGGCAAGGAAATTACAGGAAATTACTTGGAGAAGAATCATACCAAGGCCTGCACCTTGAATGGCGTCGAGAACTCCCAGCCACAGCCAGAGAGATATGCTGAGATAAGGACCTGCCCTAGGGGCCCAGGGGATGTAAAGCCCAAGAGAAGATGTACCCCAGAGCATCTATACAACACTGTCTTGGTAATCTGTAGGTACTAAGAGAGAGAAACCACGCACCTGGCACCACCTGGGGGCGCCAAGACCAACAGCAAATATGGGGACTAGCCATGTGTGTGTCCTGCTGAAGTAACTCAGCACAGCCAACATCGCGGCCCAAACGCCAACAAAGAAGACAATGATAAACAGCGCAATCTGCCATTTGGGAATTGGGACAGCCCTAATAAGGAAACCCCAGTTACGACCGTAGGGCTGTAAACAGGAATGAATACGGACAAGAACAGGACATACGACGCGTAAGCCTTACCCCTGAGAGCCAGTAATCGCGCAGGATCTCAGATGCAAAAAACCATAGGACAATCTTCCTACGGAAGAGCGTCTTGAGGAAATTCGGCACCTTTGGAGGAGTTTGGCGGTAGTACTCTGAGTCGACGTAAGCATCGGGGCATGCGCAGTGTGGGCTGAAATTGCTTACCTGGTAAGCCGTATTGCATAAGGTAGGCAAACAGGAAACTAAGCGCAGCGAGTGGCCAGACAATGAGCGCAATCCACCAGGGTGCCGAATGACCCTGCTGCACTCCCTGGAGCTGGAAACCCCAGTACCACAACGCAGCTACCCAGATCTGTTGCAAGCCTTGTACCACGCAAACCCGAAATATCCAAACCTCAGTCGAGGCACCCTGAGCGATACGTTCAGCTAAGCATAACTAGGATGATAGAGGCACTCTCACGGCTTCCTCCCCGAAGTTCAAGCCAAAGAAAAGGAATGCTGCCGCAGATGCTATGGCATAACACCATGTAGCCAAGA
>QLOZ01005908.1:0-13589 GCA_003314065.1 Lactarius sp. MG50 | reverse complement strand
ACATTGCCAGCACATTCACACAGCCATTGCATCACCACAATGATCACATGCCACTGTGGTGTCACCAGTCACCCTTACATCATTAGGACTTCTTGCATTAGGCAATATGGTCCCTTAAGCACATAGGGTGAATTGAGTGTGGCCTTCCCAAATGTGTGGTCTCATCTTAACACATTAACAGCATGGCCATGCATACCCCTAAGCAATACCCTGGGGGTATTTTATACCCCTCTAACCCCCCTTCAACCCCTACCCCTACCTTGCAAAAACCCTTACCCTTTGTAAGGGTGAGGGTTTTAGGGGGGTAGGGGTAAGGGTAGCAAGTTTATACCCCAGGGTTACCCCTGTCAATCTCTAGGTGGTTGTCAGTTAGGAATGATACAAAAGAAAGAAAGAAAAAAGCCCTGAGAGGGCCCTAGTAGGATCGCGAGGGGTGAACATTGAATGTTGAAAAGTTCAACAAGCCGTTGAAAAGTTCTAAGTCAACTTCTTGCGCTGTCACCCTAGCAAGCATACATGTCACATTGTGACATGACTGATCACTGCGACCAACTTGAACCACACTTTTTTCTTAAGTTGGTTGTTACTATCTGTTTTGTAGACTAACTCTTTGGTTGTCTTTAGGTATCACTAGTGCAAGCGCACAGATAGGGAAGGTGAGTAAGGTAATTAGTATTTAGATGCTGACCATGTGTTCCAGGTAGTGCACAGGATACCACACCTCACCCCTCAAGCTCGACCTCCCATTTGGGATGTGGCTGTGCCAGTGCCATCACCACTGCCACGGCTGTGTAGCATCGTCACCGTGACCGCTGCAGTGCCAGCAGCAGCACACGTCCGCTGCGACGCCCACACCATCACTGCTGCCATGCCAGCGCAGTCACCGTGACCACTGCCGTCGGCACCGTGCCAGCAGCATCACCACCTGGACCATCACCACTGCTACGTCACCATGGCTGCTGCCACGCCAGCACCGTCACCTCTGCCACACAGCGCTGTCACTGTGACTGCTTCCATGCCAGCAGCATCCCTGCACCTGCAGCGTCCCCGTGCCTGCGCCAGCACCATGGCGGCAGCGGCAGCTGCCACACCATGCCAGCACCATTGCTGCCACCACGCCACACTGTCACCGCTGCTGCGCTAGCACAGTCACTCAACCATGCCAGTGCCATCCCCACCACCACTGCCATGCCAGCACCGTCACCACACCCACACCCACACCCGCACCCGCACCATCACCGTGCCAGCAGCATCACTGAGACCGCCACCATACCGCGTCACCACGACCGCTGCCATGCCACCACCGTGCTAGCAGCGTCGCCGTGGCTGTTGCCACGCCAGGCCGTTGCCACGACCATTGCCGTACCACGTCACCATGGCCACTGCCATGCCAGTGCCGCCACCATGCCAGCAGCACCACCGCGGCCGCTGCTGCACCAGTCCCACCACCATACCACGTCACCACAGCCACTCCCACGCTGCCACCGTGCTAACAGCGTCGCCGTGGCCATTGCCACACCAGGCTGTTGCGGCAACTGCTGCCGTACCATGTTACCACAGCCACTGCCACGCCAGCATCGCCACTGTGCTGGTAGCGTTGCCGCTGCTGCTGCCGCGACCGGCACTGTGCTGGTAGCGTCACTGGCCACTGCCGTGCAGGCAGCGTCACTGCACCTGCACCATCGCCGTGGTGCGGCCACAGCAGCAATGCAGCTGTAGGAGGAGGTGGCATGGTGCTGAGTGCACCCACACCCTAAGCAAGCCCCTGTTGCACAGCAGCAAGCAATAGCTTGATGTCTGGAGAGCAGGGGCTTTTGATGGAGTGAGGGTGACATGCACAACACATCTTGGCTTGTCAGTTCAGCCACTTTTGGACTTGGTTTACTTGGCAGCACCCTTGGCTTGGACTACTTGGCACACTTGCTATATGTACTTAAATGCTTTGCTTTGCTTGGTGGTCTTATCTTATGTCTTGCTATGCTTACTCTGTTGGATCCTCTTTTCAGACTTGTTTCACTTGACAGCACCATGAACTTGCCTTGGCTTGGTGAATTTACTTGGATACTTACTCTGCTTGGTGGTCTTGTCTATGCTTACTTTGCTGGGTACTCTTATTGATGAATTCACTAAGTGAAGAATAAGTGACTTAGCTTACTTGGTGCACTTTTAAGAGAATTAGGGTAATCAAGTCTACTAAGTTTTTTTACCCTTTTGCTGATGGAGGCTGCAAACCACAGGTATCCTAATACCACGCAGTCTTCGTCCATGTCTGTGATATAGAAACACAGAGTGTGGGGAATTTCTCCAGTCATTACTTCTAGGTCTGTGTAATGTGTGATGTCTCCTCCCTTGTTTGGGGAGCCATCAGCATTCTTTAGTTTTCATGGTAAGGGTAGTAGTTTAGTTCCAAGCTTGTGTTCATTGATGAATTGTCGACTGATGAAACACTCTGTTGCTCCGGAGTCTAGGAAGGCGAGGAGGTCGGCCATTTTCAATAGTGTTCTGCATGGGTGCAGGTAAAACCACGGTTTTTACCACACAGGTTGCTGTGGTGTTGGTACAGTGTGTACCTGTGTAACACCGCGCACACCCCACACCCGTACCATACCGCACCCACTCCACACCGCAACCATACCTGTGAATATACGGCCAACACTGCACACCACACCCCTGCACCCCGCATCCTGCACCCGTGTCATACCACACCTTGCACCCGTACCATACTAGTACCACACTCCACATCTGAAACCTACAGTGTTGTTCATACCCACAGGTTTTATCACAAAAATTAGGAAGCATGCAAATCAAAATTATAATTGAGCTGTAGCTATGAGACAGGAAGAAATGAATGAGAGATAATTTAAACCCTCCCTGCCACCGCCGCCACTGCTGCCATTGCCACCGTGTCTGCATCACTGCTGCTGCTGCCACTGCATTGCTGCCATCACCGCCGTGTCTGCATCGCTGCCATCGCCGCTGTGGCGCTGCGTTGCTGCAGTCACTGCCCCTGCTGCTGTGGCTGCGTCACTGCCGTCACCGCCGTGTCTGCATCGCTGCAGTCGCCACCGCCACTGCCGTGGCTGCATCGCTGTGGTCACTGCCATGGCTGGGTTTGCTGCAGTCACCATGTCACTGCCATGGCACTGTGTTGCTGCCATCACCACCATGTCTGCGTCGCTGCATCGCTGCCATCGCCGCCGCTGCTGCCGTGGCTGCGTCGCTGCCATCGCCACTGCCATGGCTGCATCACTGTGGTCACTGCCATGGCTGGGTTCGCTGTGGTCACCATGTCACCGCCATGGCGCTGCGTCGCTGCCATTGCCGCCGTGTCTGCATCGCTGCCATTGCTGCCGTGTCTGCGTCGCTGCCATCGCCGCCGTGTCTGCGTCGCTGCAGTTGCTGCTGCCACTGTGGCTGCATTGCTGCCACTGTGGCTGCATCACTGCCATCGCTGCTGTGTCTGCGTCACTGCTGCCACCATGGCGCTGCGTCGCTGCCATTGCTGCTGCCACCACCATGGCTGCATCGCTGCCATCGCCGCCATGTCTGCATCGCTGCAGTCGCCACTGTGTCTGCGTCACTGCAGTCACCACTGCCACCGCCACTGTGGCTGCATCGCTGCAGTCACCGCCATGGCTGGGTTCACTGTGGTCACCGTGTCGCTGCCATGGCACTGTGTCGCTGCCATCACCATTGTGGCATGTGGTGGCGATCATCCATTGTCCTCATCGGCTGTCTTGAAGAGAGATAGCATGGGAAACATTCCACGTCATCAGTTGTTCTTGTCCAGGTAGTGTGTGGCCCATGGCAGCTATGCATTGACAGAGAGAAAAACAGTAAAAAAAAAAAAGCCAAGGAAAACGCACCTTTTGACCTATTTCCAACACAATCCATAGAGTGTGTGCTGAATTCTGAGGTGAGTGCTGTTGAAGGGGTGGCTCAGCATTGGTTAAGCCTTGAGCCAGCCTTGCCTCCACCTGCAAAATAGTCCACGGAGCAACCAGCGCTGGTGAGCGTGGCGAACGAGCATGCGGCCTTAGCACCAAGCATTTGTTGGGTGAGCTCAGGTACAGTGACAGCATGGTATTGTTGGCTACCATGAGTGGTGAGCAGCGCGAAGCCCGTTAGGAAGAAGTGTGACAAGAGAAGGGCACTGGGATGGCAGTGAGAGACAGAGCACCGGCTTAAGAATGAATAGAACAAACCCATGTTGACCGTGAGTTTCCAGAGATCCAAGTTGAGCTGACCTGGGAAGTGCAAGCAGGCTGTGATGCCAGACATAACAATGGAAACAAGATGGTTGAGATTGCCATGGTTGGTGTAGCGAGCTTCAAGGTACAGAAGTGGATGTCGTAAAGTGCCTCATTGCCAATGCAAAACATCTCAGAGTTCTCCATGAGCTGGTGGACGGTGGGTGGAATGGGTGACACTGTGGGCTAAGAGGGCAGATCTATGCCTGTGGCTTGTAAGTTACAGCAGCGCCCATTTTTGATATTTTCAGCCATAGGGCAGCTAATGCCAAATTTTTCCCACACAAAAATTATTGTAGTAATTTAAAAAAAAGGCAAATCATGTATTCCACTCTGCGAAGGTGCTGCATTTGGGGGACAAGCATTGAAGAATCAAGCGGCACCACCAAAAACAAAAGGTTTTATGTGTGGATTCAACACATCAGTGCACTTGAGAACAGGTCCTTGTACTACTATAGGTATGGGCATCGGCAATGGTGTATGCACAAAGTTGCTCAATGGAGTGCGTGAGTGAGCCTGGGAAGTGTCATGCATAGACCGCCTCGATGATGGCAGGCGGTTGCCACTTGGATTGCAAGGTGGTACAGCTTTGTGTGAAGATTAGAATGACTATCAGGTGTATCCATAGCTGGGATGACACCCACAATGCTTGCTCCGTCTTGAGAGAAGAAAATGTAGGTCTGTATGCGATAGTATAAGTAATGCACTTAATCAGTTAAAGAATTCCAGCATACCTCGAGAATGGCGACAAGATCCTCGATGATACCCCAATCCTCATTATCGAGTTCATATGCCCTCAGCTTCAGTGCCTTATCACCAGTGGGTTGATCGATAGCATCCCTATAATTAAGTACAAAAGCCATCATATTGTAGGTAGAGTTCCATCATGTCACCACATTGCATGAGATAAGCTTCACTTTGAGGCTGAGTTCTGAGCAGATCCGACGCTAGGTGGGCAAATTGATTGTCAGTGAATGGATGATCGCGAAAGAAAGTTGTCGTACCTGAGTCTGTTGAAGCATTTTTTCCAATGCTAGCACGGGTGCTGAACAGTTCACTTGCACTTTGACTGTGTGGCAGCACGCATTGCACAGGCATCTTGCCAACCCAGAACCTCCATTCAAGAGCTTCTCCGAGAACGTGCGCACACCGGCCAATCTCCCGTGCCGGGAGACCTGCCAGCTTGGCCCTTGCATGGACTTAGATGCAAGGATCAAGGAAGCTAGGAGTGCCCAACGAGGGCGCAACAATGGTGACGGAAGAAGGGGAAGAGAGACTCTCTTTTTTTTTTTTTTTGAAGTCAGCATTTATATCCCACAACAATGTGTATGGGCACAACAACGTGTAACAGGAAGACAGTCTCTCGGATGGTGCTTGATGATGTGCCGGCCCAGTTCGGCTAAAGCCGCAGCTTTAACAAACATCACAGCAAAAAAGGGTACATGTTAATGCACTTGGGAGGGCAGCAGAGAGTGCATGCACAGTGATGAGTCCGTTGATGGAGAGGGTAGGCTCAGGTGAGACTGGAGTGCTGGTCGGTGTTGTGATGTTTCAACCAGCATGATAGTGATTAGACCATGTAGGAAGCTAGTGTAAGAGAGGGAGGGATCCATTGGCGATGGGCAAGTCAAGCTAGTTGCCACCCAACCATGCAGGCAGTGGTGCTCCCATGATAGCACCCATTTTTTAACCCCATTTGCCAATGCGATTCACGCGTTACCCCGCACCACAATAATGAAGGATTAGCACGTAAAATGAAGCATGAAAGGGATTGACAGGCGGGAGCACTCACTGCCGGCCAGATAAGAGAGTTCCGACGAAGAGGGGATTGCGTGCTGACAAGTTTGTGGCGGAGGCAGTTCAAGCAAGTGGAAAATGGCTTGCCGAAGACATCACCTGCAAAGTTGCCTGGGGGCTGTTGCATGCCTAAGATGTGAGACCATGCCCTGGATGTGCACCAAAGATGCCTTTTGATGTTGGTGTTAGTGGCTTGCCATGTTGTGTGCGGAGAGGGGGATGGGGTATGCACCTGCCTGACATCGATCCTCCTCTGCACACAATGCCTCCTTATACTTCATTATGCAGAGTGCTGTGATGCCCTGATACACCGTGTTCATCCAGGGGTGGGCTGTCATGTAGTTTGTTGAGTCACCCTTGTTCTACTTTCTACTACTTGTACTATTTACCTAGTTCCATCGTGCTCATCACACCATCTTTGAATACACGTCATCTGTGCAGTATACGTGCTGCATGATAATGTGGCTGTTGTCTGATGAGTGAAAGTTGACGGTGATATGGCCACCAGAGGAAGTGGCACCACTTTCTCCATGCCAGCTGGTTGGCCTGCAAGGGAGAATATACCTCATTAGTGGAAGAGCGGTGTTTGGGATGATACATACCTAATATTTACCCCCTGAACGCCTTTCCTCACTAAGGCAAACCAGTCGTAATGGGCAACGATTCGCCTCTGTGCAAAAGCCCATTTGGCCAGTTGCTTAGAGTAAAGCCTGTTCCAGTGGAAAAATTTGAGCGGCATAATGGGATGACGTTGTGTGGAAAGGGTTTGACAAAGGTGGAGGAGTAGGATAAAAGAGACAGATTGAATAAGCGATATGAGGAATGATTGTAGTGTGAGCAGAAAGACTGTTGTTGATCAACGATGAAGGTAGGCCATGACTTTCCTGCCAAAAATACCATGCTCACACCAAATGCGTTGACATTCAGCAACTCCAAGAGAGCGCCCAGTTCATTCAGGGTACCTGCTAATGGCGCATTCAGCGCAATGGTGAACTACGCAAAAGAATGAATTAGAGATTTTTGACTTGGTACACGTAGCAACCTAGATGCATTTTTTTAGGGCATAAAAGAGTTCTTTCTCAAATACTTATTAAGCCAGAATTCTGGGCTGCACTCCAAAAGCCGTTTCTTTCGCTAGTCGCCTGTTTGCTGCTTTCCCAGAATGCGGTACGAGATCCACAAGTGTTCGAAGTTGCGCTAAAGGTACAGCATCCCCCATGATCGCTCCATCAGTCTGGTGAGCACACTTTGAGAGATACATCCTAGTTGATTGGGATACAGACCCCTCTCGTTTGATTGTCCTTGGCCAGTTGAGTTCAACCGAAACACTGAGCATACAAATAGGTCTGTACCAAGTAGGAGAATATGGGGCTCTCCTGGATGGAATGGCACAAGAAATAAGACACAGGTGGGCGATAAGATGCCCTAAAACCAAGTTGGCAGTCATCAGTAGGATGAGATGGACATACAAGAAGACGAGACACCTTCAAGACTGCTGTGAGGTCAAACTTTGTTGTTGTCTGTATTGATGAGAACAAAATCACAGCGTCCAGAGGTTCATGCCCTGGACAGGGGAAGGGTATTGACTATTTGAGGTGGGAGAATGTGATGCATTGATATCTTGCAAAATAGGATCAGGTGATGGAATATGGATGCTCAGTCGGCCTGCCATCAACAAGTTGCGAAGTTCCCGGTCATTGGTGATATTCAGAGGGCAATTGTTTTCTGTAATCCACCTGACTAGGTGCGTGCTATAAGTACAGCATGCATAAGCATACATAACTGACTGAAATGAGATATTGAAAGCAATTAACCATACTTCAGAGCTTGTGTGGGCACAGGTCGAGCCACTGACCAGTTGTCTCCTGTGGTGGCATGTGAGTGCAAGGAGTGCATCGAGCCACTAGATCTCGACCACTTTCAACCTGTCACACCTGTCACAGTCCAAAAAAGGCCCAAAATCAAACCCAGCCCCGTCGATACTATCGTCCACTTAGCAGTTACAGTAGAATTCACCACTGATTCGAATCATTACATGTGACCCCAGCATCATTGAGACTCAGCTGATTGTATCATGCCTGTCTTTTGTGAGAAAGTTGGACAAACTGGGAGATGGCCAGCATGACATTCTCTGAAAATGGAATCCATTTGCTACTTGCCATACCACATATTTTACATGCGGGATTGGTTGAAGTGTATCTGGACATGCTTATATTCAAGGCTGAAGTCAATCCGTGCAGTGGATGCTGAGATATTTCAAGAATTCGAACCAGTGGTGAATTCTAACTGCTGGTGGATGATAGTAGCATTGGCAACACAAAAAGACCCAAATATACAGAGTAATATATGCTACTGTAAAAACACAAGTACATGCTACATAGATTCTCCAACAGCTACGACCAGCATGCCGTTGCCATGCCTCCCAATGTGTGCGACATTTCAGATCCAACTGGGGCATGTGCGAGGGTGCTTCATCGATGTGCTGCATGCCTGGCTTGTGCGCAACATGAGGGATGCCCACCTGGGGTGACGGGGAGCGCGGAGGGTGGAAGCCTGTGGGTGTTGGTAGCCACATACCGGTGCCAGTGCTGGTTGAGGACGGGGGCAGAGAGGGGATCTGGGACCCCAACACGCATGACGCCCGTGCCATGACTCGCCCCACGAGGGATGCCCGGGGTGATGGCGAGCACGGCGAGCAGAGGCCCGTGGGCATCAGTGGCTGTGTGCTGGTGCTGGATGAAGACAGGGTGGAGAGGGGATCCAGGACCCTGTGGGTGTGCACGACACCCGCACCACGAGGGGTGCCCAGGATGACAGGGAGCGTGGTGGGTGGAGGCCGTGCACGTGCACGCCGCCAGCATTGCTGACTGCCCATTGCCCACACATGGGAGCAAAAAAAATGACTGGTGGTGGAGAAAGAAGGCCAGGTCAGCACTGTCAGCTTGTTGGCTTACATCCCACCCCTTGGATTTGTCGTAAGTTAGCTCACCAAGGATATCAACTTTGCGGAGCTCTCGCAGTATCTTGGACCACAGAATGGCTACTTGGGCTCTGTCTGACACATCGAGCTGCACGGTCACGATGACATGATCTGACCCGGCAGAGGTGGCGGTGCCAGTGGGGGTGAGGGCAATGGGAATGTGCATGCTTGAAAACTTGGAAAAGAAGAACAAAAATATTGTAGTTAGCTGAAAGAACAAACACTTGGCTTGCCACTTACTTGAGAGTTGAGAGATCCCTGGGCCAGGGTAACAAAGTTGATGCCAGACTCAGACTCTGAGCAGCCAGAGTGTCGAACATGCATTACGTGCCTGTGACATGGTGGCAACCAGAGAGAGATATCATAGTGGGCTGGTAGCTCAGATTGACACAGGGAGAGAGGAGGAGAAGGGGAAAGGGGAAAGGAATTCACACAATGTTTTGAGAACTTGGAGCGTCGATGAAGTTAGGAGGCAAGCCACAGAATGGAAAGATGCCTGGTGTCACAGGTGCTCCGAAGCGAAGCAAGCGCAATGGCTTCAGCTCACCTTACACTATAACATTGAGAATTTATGACTTTTTTAACTCTACAAAGTCCAGTTCTAGGGAGAGCAATGCAAGGACAGGACCACCGAACCGAACCTTGACACCACTCAACTGTATTGCCTAAGTTGAGTCGACACTGGTGTGAATTGAACTTGGGTTGATATTTCTGTAACTTGGCTTGGACCAGAAATCAAGTTTCATACTGGTGTAGATTGCTTGAGTTTGCAAAGGTGATCTAGGTATTGATAGTAGATTACTCGCACTTCCTTCCTCAGGTGTTACATGTCTACCACAGTAAAATATAACATCTCCTGCTTCTGGGACCTCAGTTTGCATCAACTTCCATCGGCTCACCACTGCCTCATATATTTATTATGTAAACCAGAGTATATTCTTAACCGAGCAGATTCCATGAACGTCTCATGCCCACCCCAGCAGGATCGGCTTGACTTCGCATCACACTGGATTGCTAAAGAAGAGGATTGTTCAATTGAAACAGCAACAACCGTGGCGATACAGGAGTTAGTCTCAGCTGCCAAAACTGATGAGTTATTGGACTTGCTATGAAATATGGACAATATTAATGCTCACTCCTCATAATTTAGTCATCCTTTAGTTTTGGCACATATTGCGTACTGTCATAACATTAGTGCTGTGGACCTGGCCCAGTTGCAGAAAATGAAGGAAATTCTAACATTGTGATTGGTGGGGCAATCGATCCACAGGCTTCTGAGCTTGCAAGTTGCATGAACTTGATGGTGCAAGTTGCCCGACTTGAACCAGCTGACAGGAACACTATTGTGCCATCGATGGTAATAACGGCTAGATTCACTGCTAGATTAGAAATGCCAACTTTGTTGGCAGAGATATTGTTGAAAAAGTTTGAGGCTATTTGTTAAGGCAAGTGCCAGTGACATTGTGTTTTCATAGAATCAGTTGTAAATAGTACAAGTTAATTCGAAGTACATTGATGTAAGTTCATAGTACCTTCCGCTTCTCCTGTTGCTTCCTCATGCTTTCCTTCCTGGGGTGCTTGGTGTTGCGTGGGCGGTGGTGTTGCGCATGCGCAGTCTTACATTACAGGGTGCTGGTGGGTTTGGAATTGTCAGTCGGATATTTCTTCATTCGCGTGTCTGTTGCCACGACACTGAGTCAGTATCATCTTGTGTAGATCGTTCTTTTTTACTACCTCGGATGTGAATCGTTGCATGGGGTTGATAGAGTTTGCTAGCGGCACCCCAGAACCATTGAATTTCCGTCTAACTCATCATATCAGGACCTGTCAGGAATTTAGAATTTTAGGTGAAGTGAACACTGGCAGCGGATGTCATCTACAATCACATCTCACGACCTCAGCCAGCTGAATTTACGACATTAGTGTCGATCTCTCACCAAAAATACTTCCCAACTTGAGGAGGAACGAATGACTCCTACCACATTGACACCATCCCACACTGCCAATTGTTCTACCTCGCTGGGAAAGCGCAGTCACTGAGAAACCACGAAGACATGTCTCAGCCTTCTGTCCCTAGTCACGATCTTGCTGTTGAGTCCTCAACGGTGGCTACACCATCAAGGTGACCATCCAATTCGCACCCCTTACCCCCCTCTCCCGCTCCAACCAAGATTATTCCAGATATTGAACCAGCGGAGATAACGGCTGAAGACTGCATAGCAGTCCTCCTGGCCAAGGGCATCAAAGTGCGTGATTTCATGTACGAGCTGGTGCCAAACTTGTGCAAGGCACCCAATGTCTTTGAGTCCTCACCATCCCTCATTGCCGCCAACTGGCACATGCAAAACCCGCAGAGAAACCATGGCCTGCTGAGCGGCAAGGTGCTCTTCTGGCCAATCAAACCCTGTCAGCTGTCTGTGGCTGAGGTGGCAATGCACATGCACGAGCGCAAGCTTCATGCACCCACTCAGTACAGTGAGTGTTCCAAGGAAGAGCAGTACCCAACCAGCCATTCAGAAGTGGAGGAGCCCAAGCTAAAGCGCCGTTGCCAAGATCATGGGGCATCATAAGTGCGTGCTCAGCACCACTGCCACTACCGGGCCGTGTGAGGATGTTTGGGAGGAAACAGTGCACCAGAGGGGCTGAGAGTAATCCATACTGTTTTGAATGCAGATGTTGAACTACTGTTGCATTGACTGAGGGAGCGAACGTGTGGTGACTCCCGTTAGTGTAGCTTTCATGCACAAATGCAGACGGCCGAGTCCAGCACCGCACTCACACCAGTCACACCCGTGACTATAACACCGCGAGAATACCCGCACCCATGTTCCCAGGTCACGGTCCTTATCATGATCATGATGCTGGTGGTATGGTACAGGTAGGGACAGTATTTCTTGATGCATCTAAGATTTAATTTTCTCTTGGAAAGACAAGTGCAGCCATTGTGGCCAATGGCCAGATGGGTATGAGTGTTTGTTTCCCATTCCGTTGTTTCAAGTTCACCACCGTGACCCTTCATTCAGAGTTACTCTCACCAAGCATGTCAGGCTAGATGTTATCGCACAAGTGTGCCATTCAAGACTCTGACGAAAATTGGTTTGTCATAGATTGGCTCCAATGAGGTATAAATTGGAGTCCAAAGGTACACTATTTCCCCATGGCACGAACCACATTACGATGTCAGTCAGCTGAAACACTGTCTACCAAGTCTCTTCCCTCAGGTGGGTCTGCATCAGCTAAAAATGGTGTCAAACAAGCTGCCAAGGTTGTTGGACGACTGTTAAAAAGACTCAAACAATCACTTTCCGTCTCCTCCTCACATCGTTCATCGCATTGTTCATTGCAGCGTTCATTGCAGCGTTCATTGCAGCGTTCATTGCAGCGTTCATCGCAGTGTTCATTGCAGCGTTCATTGCAGCATTCATTGCAGCGTTCATCACACTCTCAGGCATCCTTCATCCCCATTGGCTCAGATAGTGAGCATGACAACAACGAATGAAGCGACATGCAAGGCAACGAGAGTGATGATCGTGAGCCTCCAAGTCGAGCTGACCTAGAAAAAGAACTTGGTGCATATTTTATTGTCTCCTCTGCTGGCTAAAGCTGATCTTGCATCTTTCAGAGGCACTTAAAAAGACCTGGCGCTCCTCTATTTATTCATTTTTTAAGCCTGACGTCACTCTGCAATATTACAAAGGTTGTCCCTACCATTATTTCATTTGTGCCACTCCTGAATGCAAAACTGGTGGTGTCCACCGGTTTCAAGACTCAAAGGATAAGGCATCTACCAGTAACCTCAGATACCATGCTATCCACTGTTTCGGTGAAGATGCAGTCCTTGTTAGGCTCAAGCATGGCCTAGTGCACGACGTGTGCATCTGGTGGGTTCTTGGCTTGGTCTAGCCCAAGCCTAGGCTTCTGGAGACTCTGGGAGGGCCTGGAATACGCAGGCGAAGAGAGGGTTCACAAGTGCACGAGTGCTAGCAAAGCACGAGTGCGAAGAGGACAGTTCTTCTTGGCACAGGTGAAGATAATCAGAGTTCGACTATTATCTCCTAAGCCAAGAGGGACAGTGAAGGCTAAAGCTCTCAGAAGGACCTGAGAGGGACTCTAGCTTCAGGACGGGTAGAACTAACTTGATTGCTCAAGAAGTCGAGTCTGAGTCTCATACAGCTAAGACGACGCACTATAAGTACTGACTAGGGTCGAGGGTAGGTAAGGAGTGCGTCATGCATAAGTATGCGGTCATCGGTAGGGGTACAGGGTAAGTGGGGGAGAACGCATCACAGTACCAGGGCATAGGGCCAAGGTGCGTCATAGATCGATGGTCAGTAAGCAACGAAGGAGGCCTAGAAGTAGTGGGCAAAGGGTCAGGGTACGGGGTCAGTAAGCAACGAAGGAGGCCTAGAAGTAGTGGGCAAAGGGTCAGGGTAATGGTACAGGGTGAAGGGAAAAATTGGTACAGTAGGCAGTCCAGATCGTAACATCACCCCTTTCTTAAGGAGAAAGTTCCACTTTCCTTTAGCAGTCCGAGTAGTGGTCAGTTGTGGCATCATAGTCAC